>JAQIWE010004264.1:0-10955 GCA_034698565.1 Campodea plusiochaeta | reverse complement strand
AAAAATTAGTCCACATAAAGACTGTATATCATAAGTTTAAAAAAAATCGTTTTACTCATATGAAATAGGTAAGGAATCAGCACGAACATCGACTGGATAGCCGTGTAACATGAGTAGACTAACCTTTATCTCCAAGTTTTAAATTTCCTAAAACGAGATCTTGAAGATGTTCTTCTGTAAACTAAAAAGGTATATTTTTCTCACTCAGACGTATATTTTGCATAACCTTCATGGTCTGCTTAGTGCAGTAATTAGATCTACTTTTAAAGCTATCAGCGCAAGAAATTCGGTGGCAAGTCGTCCTTCAAACTCAAACACTAATTACTCCATCTCTGTACAATCTGAGTTTCTGAGTACATGGAGAGTGCAGAGAAAGGTTTTACTGTATTTATAACCGTTAGCATGAAAATGACAATGTAAATAACAGGACATGTTACAATTTTAATTTTTATATTCTAAAGTGTTGTTTTCTTTTAAAGTAATTTTACTCACTCAGAATTATTTTGGAATTATTTATAAGCTATTGAGAATAATAGCCTACTAGGCCCTGTAAACTTCCGAAAAATGCAAAACACAATTTTTTTAAATATCAAATTATTCATACTGTACTGTATATTTTAATTACCGGTACTTCTTTTTTTTATGGAGTCAAATTCAAATAATTTACTGTCCCAAAATACAAAATAATCCAATAAGACATTGCGAAAATACAACAGTTCGTTATTATATCATTTATATTTACACACAGATACACAGTACTAATTTTATAAATTACAATAAATTGATAGCATAACATACACATAATTATGTTCAGGTTATTATGTACAATCAAAAGAAGAAAAAAACAAATCGCCATAGATTTCATATGACGATTCGGGTTCACAACCAAATTTGAATAATATTGAATCCATGTCTCTCAGAAGTAACCTTAAATCTCAGTTCAGAGGTAAAAAAAAAACTTTTTATAAAAACAACGTCATATCTAGAATTCTTCTAATTCCTTCTAATTCAGTGCTTTCACTTGGTTAAGTAATATTATTTATTCACCCCTCCTCCCCCACTCATGAATGAATGACCCCAGGGTGTTTTAGTCACCGTATTTTCTCATATTACTTATTCGAATCTGTTGATTGTTGCTTTTACAACAGAGCCATCAATCACAAGAATGGAAGGGCAAGGGAGTTAAAATCCCTTGACCAGATTCCCGTGAGAATAATCTCACTTGGAGACATCCCGGGTTGGGGGATGCTGATGGGTGCATTTATTTCATGCCTGTATTATTAATATTGTATTGGATGTGTATTTTTCTGAAGGGTAAGCAGAAACCCTTGTGATGTTGAGGTTTATTGGCTTGCTAAAATTTGGATACACAATAAGGGTTCTTGATTCTTTGTGGATTAGATTTTCCTAGCCTGCAGTGATATCATCATAAAATGGGATTTTAGAGCAAACCAATATTCAATAATATTTTACCATGTATTAAATATCCAGCTGTCCCCATATAGCTTATACCTGACAGGCACTGTAATATAATATATTGTTATTCGTTTGATTAAGTCATACGAGCTTATTTTCTCTTGGTATTAGAAAAATAAACTGTAATTATTAAATCGAATATTGTGTATATTGGTGAATAAATATCTATATTATGTAACAACACACATTTGACACAAAATGTTTTCAATTAATTCTATAACGTAGTACTG
Source organism: Campodea plusiochaeta (assembly GCA_034698565.1). Lineage (NCBI taxonomy): Eukaryota > Metazoa > Arthropoda > Diplura > Rhabdura > Campodeidae > Campodea > Campodea plusiochaeta. The sequence goes on along the minus strand of JAQIWE010004264.1, from coordinate 9,249 downwards.
GTTGCTCTAGAAACGTCTGTTAGTATTATAATTGTAGTTATTTAATTCTTTATAAATTTAAATTGATCCTTTCATTATTCAACATAGGATTTTGAGTTATTTATATATATATATATATTTTTGCTATTTGAGTTTTTTATAAATTGTTCTTTGCTAATTTGTTGTCAGAATAGTTAAGTTGTCAGAAAGTGTCAGGATAATTATTACATTCAAATACTGTCGATCTATTTAATTAATTTGCGTAACCTTGAATAGCCTAACAATCTTCAGCGACCGCAGTTTTAATGTTTCTTTAACCTCTAGAAATACCTTGCCTCTGTCAACAGTTTTTTGTTAACAACATAAAAATAAACTTTTTGTTAACATAGTTATGATAACATTTTTAGTGGGATGTTTTATAAGAAATTTGTCGTCATATTGCAACCAAAAACTATAAAAATTATATTACAAAATATCCAATCCTTTTCATTCATAATCCATATACCCTCGACCCACTCCTTGTCATAGAATATAATAAAAATACCTTCTGGTCATCAGGCTGCGAGAGGATTTAGAGTGAATTTGCGATTATTTACCCAATAGTGTATGATGGTAATGGCTTCATTAGGACAGCTCACAGCATACATTATGGGGAATTATGAAAAGAGGGTGCAGTTCGGAGCGAAGGGGAAACCGATTGTTTTTGGGCAAAACGGACAAAGAGAAAATGTCGAACTTTCATGAAACAGATTGTGATTAACTTATTGTGTAAAATATCAACTTTACTTTATAGCCTATATCTTCTTTTGATACTTGCAGATAATGTAGGTTTACGCTCACGTGTATTTCTTATTCTATAAGACTCGACGTTCTATATTCTATATAGAGGATGCTATAGATAGCATTAAAAAGTGGATCAATTAACTTTTTATATTCTACATATTCTGTTCTTTCCCAGTTTCTGCTGCGAAGAACAATATATTGGATGTTCATTTTCTCTTAATATTCTGCTGCAGGCGCAAATTACGATAGGAGGGAACAGTGCTGAGCAAAACTTACATTCCTCTTATGCCTGTATATAATATACATGCAAGCTATTATAGTCTATCGATACCAGACTAGCCCTATTGTATTTTTTCGGCCTTATTAGAGATAATGTAATGCAGCGAACAAGTAAACTGTACAGGTACTTTATGAAGTATAAGAAGCTCATTCTGCTTGAGGTGTCATGTAAACAGTTGATTATGCCAGCATTGCCAGGGTTCCATAATTGTCTATCTACACAGTATGAATATGAAACATGGATATTACAAGTTCCCCTTCATAGGCTGCAATGGATATTCTTGCATTGCTTATTGCGAAACACTTATTTGTTACTGTCACTGATGCTGTTAATTTAAAATAACTATTTATTACGGTATTAAATTTAATGATTCCAACAACCGTCAATATTTCATTTTTGTTCTAAATTAAACGTTTGAGAGTAATTCAAATGCTGATTGTGTAGAAAATGATCGACGCAGCTAGAAGTTATAATAAATTAGTACTTTTTTCTTGATCGCTATACCCTTCTTTAAAAGAACATTATTTTTCAGTGTGAAGTCCTGTTTTATACACAGGTTATCGGTCCTTTGAGACATGGAGTACAACAGAGAACAAAGGAAGTAAAACGGTATACATTGTGTTGGCAAACGCTACCTTCCGCTAAAAAAACTACACTACACGTTTAACTTGGAAGAGCGTTGGAAGTGCTGTATTATATTAAATTTTTAACGTGTTGATTCTTTTTCTCTGATTCATTCCTGGCACTCTCAACATTTTAATTACCAATATAGCCTACTGATATATTTAGTATTTATTTTACTCGTATATTACAACCTCTTCTTCGTTATAGTTGTCTATAGGCTATAACCTTTAACTACACAGTGGTGGTAGCACGTGTAGACAAATTAGCTGATTTAATTCTTCCTGACAAACATGGTTGTATGAAGATTTGTTGACGGCATAATTCATATAATATTGTTTATGTCTGTGTGTTAGTTATGGGCCTTCGAGTTGTGCAGTGTGCATAGGGTACAAATTAGAGAGGGTGATTTATGGACAAATACAAAAGTCCGGTTGGGTTATGACTTGCCGTGGAATTTAATGTTGGTGACTTCTAGTCGACTCAAAGTTAGTATGTTTAGTACACAGCTATTTCGACAGCATCAGTGAAAACTGCATACTGTTTACTGTAAGAAGCGTTTTCTTTTCCGAAAGGTTGTGTAATATTCTCATTTAAGAACCCTTTCAATAATAAGAAGTTAGTACTTTTTTTTTATTTCAACAATTATTTGACTTAAAATATTTTGTCACTCTCAGTTTCAAAAGTCGTGATAGAGGGTAAATAACATGATTTTTGTATCCAGTTTCAAGAATAACAGTCACATAAATTTATATTTATCAATAATGAATTATTATTCCTAATAAATTATTTGATTAGCCCGATATTAGTTTATTGTGCATTGCTTCATTCTATGGATGTTCTGAAATCACACTCTCAATAAATTATAAACCCTCTCCAATACTGCAATTATATAACTAAAGCATTAAAAACCGAAACCCAATTCTACAATTAATTCTGGAAAATGTGACTTTCAGTTTTGGTAAATATAGAATTGTAGATCTAAAAAAGATTGTCAGGCTGTTATTATATATGTATCTTCAAAAACACGAATTAAACTTCACATTTATACCCTAACAACGATGCAATCATTATTTAACGATATACTGCTACAGTCTAAAGTAAATACCCATTAAAAATATCGAACATTTTCTCCGATAAGAGAATCAGAAGTAAACTTAGCAGGTGTATAATATAATATACCTCCTCTGTTGGCAATGTCCATCAATTTTACATTACTGCCTATAGGCTAATTTGAATATTATATTAACGCTAACTCCACATTATCCCGATTGGCATTCTTTGGTTGGGGCCGGACCAAGTTTTCCGGTAATAATTATTGCTAGAAGTAAGTCGTCGCTATGTAATTCAAAAAAATCTAAACAGAATGACGTTTTTAATCACGAATTAAGACATATACATTTTATTACAACAAGTATTTACTATAAAAATTAATACCAAGAGTGAAAAGTGACACTGTGAATGTTCACTGTTAAAATGTAGATTTTCATATTATTCATTTCCCGAATTTCTGAACATTTCAATTCCGATTGAAAATAGCGAACAATATACCAGCACTCGAATTCATTAATGACAATAACTCGTTTTACCTAGACCCGGTACTATTTTTATTCAAGAAAAGGTACAAAAAAATCAATATGTGGAAAAGTAGACCACACAGTTTTAATCAAAAATTTTACTCTGCGACTGACAAGTAAATTGTACGCATTATGAGAGATAGGAAATTGTTTCAGAGAGTTTTCCTGTTGTTTCATTCTTTGCTATTTGAATTTTATGATGATTGGGAGACATGAAAAAAGAGAAAATATTTGATAATAGTTTGACGGTACAGATGTTACTTTTCCAGAGTGGTTGGAAACATGCAAAGTGTTTGCAATGGAAGCATAGACTTTTAATATTTCCCATATATATAAAGGAGATTTGTCTGTCTGAAGCCTTACAGCTATTGGTTTAATTTGGACTCAAAATCATAAGCTTGACGCTGATTGGTTGCGGTTGGTTGTGGATATTTAAAAATCATAATTTTAAAAAGAAAAGTTGCCACTACAAATATGTTTTCACATTTTTAAAATAATATAGTAATGTTTAATTTAAAAATAACATGATCAACAATTTCTTGTCAAATATAAATAATACTGTTGTACAACATCAGAATAATTACTATGTGAAAGATCTTTAAATTATTCATAAGTAATGAAGTTGAACATTATTTAAATTGTTACTCTCAATAAATTAAATCATTGAAATTGAATAGAAATTCCAATCGTGATTATCCATGTTACTGATGTTAGCAACTTGGGCAAGTGATTTTTTTTTCTATAACTATATTGTTTTTTTTGTTCGTTTTGTTTGTATCTTCAGCTTCACCTAAGATGAATGTTTGTTCACAATTCCAATTCATATTTGAAGTCGCGGGCAGGGGGGATTGCATGAAATGTATTCCAACATTTAAAAATTAAAACTAAACTAAAAGAAAACGATTTAAAAATTAAAACTAAACTAAAAGAATGTGATTATTTTTTGTTTTCCATATGATGAACCTTTCTATTCGTGCTGTCATTCACGGTCAAATGGCCGTGCCCGAAACTAGTAAAGGAAGAAATGAAAAGCACGAGAGAATAATGGATCTCGATTTTTAAAATGTTTCTCGTAATATATGACTGCTTTATTATTTTGATTATTTTTTTATAAAGGCATCAGGCTTAGTGTTTCTGAAACCAAAACCAAGATCTTGGGTTCCCAGACTTTGATACCGGAAGTCTTGTTACTGGTCTTGGGTGTGTCTCTGTGTGTCAGTCTTGGACTTGTACTTCTTTTTGGGACATTTGGGTATATGGAATTTCCCGCAATTTTTAATGATGTTTTACAATGTTTTGATAGCGTTACTTTGCACATGAAATTAATCCATTTTATGTATTCTAATATTCCTAAAAACATTATTTGTTCATTCACACGTTGTTTCATATTCAAGACTTGGGATACAATGTCACAAAACTTGAAAATATTAACTGCTACACGTATTTTTCCTTTTTTTGTTATACACATCACCCTATATGAGAACTTATACATCTAAATATTCCTAAAAAACTAGATTTATTTCCTCATAATCTTTTTTATATCAAGAACCAAGACTAAACCAAGGGTCTTGTACAAGAGTCTTGGCCTTGGAATACAAGACTTTTTATGCTACGTCTTGGTCTTGGTTTACAACCATCAGTCTTGTTCTTGGGAGTCAAAACAAGAACTTTGACAAAACAAGACAGTTTTGTTAAATACACTATCACGCATCATTTTACCAATTTCAAATAGAATTTTTTTTAATTACAAGTTGCTGTTTTTTAAATGACCTATTTCAATTTATACTCTTTATACAATAAACTTTCTGTTTGTGAATGGATCATATCCAGATAAAGTGAGAACAAGATTTTATGTTCAGATTCGGAAATTCTTAACGAAAATCTTGCTGTCTAAGAAAATGTTGGAACTGCTATTAAAAATTTCATAGAGTTGCATTTAATAAATTTAATTTGAAGTTCTTTAATTTATTTGGTTAACCCTATTAGAGATTGAGATGGGATGGGACATCATGTTCAAAAATATTACAGGTTTAAGCAGAGAACAGTAAAAATATATTAAAAAAATTTCTCCACTGTCGTTGATATCTAGGCTTCCAGGGCCGTAATTATAGTTCATTGCTTGACCATGTGTTTTCAATAATTCACAGGATCATTACTGCTGAATGGACAGCTGATGCCTATCCGCCTTCTAATTAAAACTGATTTAATTTTACATTTATAATCTATAAATATGTGATAATCAAATTTCCCTTGGAATGAAATGTCCATCTCGACCGTCGACTCAATTGCCTTTTTGCCATATTTCCAAATTAACCGTTCCTCTTACTTCCATTAATGAAAATTTAGACAATACCCTGGCAAAAAGGGAATGAAAAACATTTCAAAGCTTTTTCCGTTACGGTCATTTTCCCGCGGGAGAGGGAAAACTGCACTTATTAGCGAGTATTAGGTTATGAGACCATTTGTATGAGCGGGACATCGTTGCCCTTTTAGTTTTAACCCCTTTCCTTCTGAATTAAAATCTACATAACTCATCCGGGTGTTGCGATGGGGCGAAAGTGGAGTTGCCACTACAGTAATATTGTCATAACGTTTCTCTATATCTAGTAAGCGATGATGAAATTCAAGTAGGCAGCATGAAATAAAACTACATTATCTATGTTACTAATTTTGAAATGAACAAAGTTGCTGTAAAGTACAAAGCGAAATTATATCTTCATTACTGGAAATTGCGTATCGTGACAGCTTGTGATGTGTAATATCAGAAACAGAGCTATAAACATCTCTTGATTACAGAAAACTAAGTTTTGGTTATTTATTGCTTATATTTAAGAATAATTTACTACATAGAAGATCGATAGATCATGTAATAGAGTTTCACAGGTTTCAATTATTAAAAGTACGTTTTACAAAATAAATTATAATATTTGTAAACGGAAACAAAAGATAATCACTTCAGGATCTGCTTCTAGATTACAATAACAATCTAAGCAATAAGTAAGAAACTGTATATTGAAGCTTTTATCACACAAGTTACAATAATACAACAGGCCTATATGGGCCTACAATAGGCTCGTGAATAACCAATAATATTGCTCAAACAAACTTATTATTCCAGTTGCGGAATATAAGTATATTGCAAAGGAAAGTTAAAACATTTATGGGGCAGTTTTTTGTTATTGTATAAAATCTTGCTCACTGCACTTATAATTATGTACCAAATATTTTTAATTGACTTAACTCAACAGTCAAATGTGTCATTTTAATTACGTACTATTCATGTAACATCAAAATTACTGCACTGAATATTTCACTCATTGATATATTCAGAGGTTAAATTAGAAGTCGCAACCAATAACAATTATTTGGCAAATAATCCCTGAATTGTTACTGTCTACCTAAGCGATATAGACTAACTGTAAAAAGAGCTATAAGTTGGAAGTGGAATATTTATTAACTCTCATAATTATAAAGAATCTCTTTCATTACACGGAATAGAATAAAAGTACGTAGCATTACTAAGCTTTTATTAATTGTGTCAAAACTCAAAAGTCCAAGTCTTTACTTAGCAAGCATTGATACAACTGTGCAGGGTGTATCTACATAATTGGTTTTAGAATAATGTTCTGGATAACGGAATATTTTAGATAATGCTAAAGTTTACATTATTTTTGTATACTGTTTAGTAATTTGTAATTTCTATAATTAACACGGCATGATAAGTTAGTGTTTATAAATAACATTCATTACGGACTTTGGTAGGCGTTAGTTTTATGTCGAAATGCTAACTATACACAGTCCCTTAGACTGAACATGAACCCTGTTCTATTATTCTATTTCGGCCTTCAACTCAGGGTACGCGATAGAAGGATCCCGCTGCATGTATGTTTGGTTTGTTGTAAGAGAGGACCCGTACGGTAGAGGTTCTAAACATGCAATGTTAACAAGACGAATTTATTATTATCTAGCATACCCTGCTTCAATCCTGTTCTCTGACTACCCTGATTACCCAGGGGGATAAGCTAGGGGTACAGTGGGGGGAACAGCGACACAGCTGTTATTCGTTTTACATATGTCTGGACACACACTCTTACGTGATCGGGATTAATAGGTGTTTTTATTGTTATTGTTGGAGACGCGTGTTATGCCTGCGTGCAAGTACTATTGTTGCAATATTGTATAGGTATACAATAGTATAATTATTATGTTTTGAAAAGGTGGAGGGAAATTTAATGATTACTAGCACAATATTAGAATTGATTTGATTTCAAATTGCGTGACGTGTGTAAACGAAAACACAATGTATTAGTTACAGTATATCTCTGCAAACACAGCAAACTTGTTACAGCAGTAATATACTCCATTTTTTATTTTTTTTTATTTTGCTGAATTTGTGGTAGATTATAAATATTATGACTGCATTATTATAATGAAAGGCAATTACATATATATGATAAACTAGAACTAAACTTTAAATGAAGAAGCAGAAATAATTCACATAACTGAAAGCTGGAAGAGTTCAGAACAATTGATATTTCAAAAGAAATTACCATGGGCGTGTTAGACTCTACAATAACTTACCATCCTTGCAAAGATTTGACGGAAAACCTAATTATGATACTGAACTTTTTATAAACGAATTAACTTTAAAGTTTGCATAAGTCATGAAATCATTTGCAAAATAAAACTATATGAATTTCCCAATAAAACCACGTTAATTATGTTTTAATATCTGGAACAGTTTTCGAGTAATCAGATCAGATGACCAAACTACAGTATCTACTTCTTTTGTAATAACCCTGTATATATGAATTAATTATGAAATTTATTGTTAATCTGAAGTGCATACGAGCATAGTTCTCCAGAAAACATGAAACAGTAACAGTTATATTCTAAACATTTTTTAAAAAGCTTTTCCAGTAAACTTGCACCTAGCTTTTACTTTTCATCTTTCCTTTAGTGTTATTGACAGTTTCAACTTAAGGAATTCTAAAATAACAAAGCGGATATTATTTTTGTATAATTACATACTAATTAATTTGTAACAATATTTCCTTTGCTGCAGTATTAGTCAAACTCTAGGTATTATAATAAAATTAAGTTGAAAGAATTTTTATATTAAGTCCTAATTACGTTTTTAATTAACATCCACTTTTATGTAATGATAATGAACATATACGAGGATACCTTTTTTTAAAAGCATCCAGAAGAGAGAGACAAACATTTTTTAACCTTTTTTTATAATAAATAAATGTCAGAATGTAAAATAGATGTATAACCAGGAATACTAACATCTTACAATTTGCAGATGACATAAAATTGTACTCCCGCGTTGACACGGTCTCTGATAATCTGATTCTTCAATCTGATATTGATAAAATTCAGGAATGGTGTTTAAAATGGAGAATGTTCTTCAACGTAAAGAAATCTGCTGTAATGACAATTTCTAATGCTAAGAATAAAAATTATTTCAACTATTCACTTGATGTTACTCCTGTTAAACGTGTCACACATTACAAACACTTAGCGACTTAGGAGTGATTTTTTAAGATAATTTTAAATATAGAAATGGTAAAGGACAAGGCAATGAAACTATTAGGACTTCTGAAACGATTAACATACCATATAACTTCTGTTGATAAACTACGAACTTTGTATTTAAGCATTGTGCGGAGCCAATTATTATATGATGGTATTGAGATCTTAAAAGGGAATTTTTTTTCTCCGGAAGTCATCTTTTTCAACACAGCTTATCGGTCTCTAAGGAAAGCGAGTACAATAGAAAACAAAAAAGTAAAACGGGATATGTGTTTGGTTAAAGATGTATTCCCCCTGGAAAAAATACAGGTTTAACAAATTCCTCTGAGATGAAGCAGTTGATTGAAAAACCTCAAAACAGGTTTATAAAATACCTCTGTTACAAGGTTTCAATTAGTGTTTCTATATCAAGATCAAGATCAAGATTGGGGTAATCTTGATCTTGATCTTGAAATTTCATCCAATATTGAT
>JAQIWE010004263.1:0-10956 GCA_034698565.1 Campodea plusiochaeta | reverse complement strand
TTATTGTACAATAACAAATAAGTTCTTTCAACGAAACAAATATGTGTGAACAATTTGTGATTTGTGATTTACACAGTCTTATTAGTGCACTCTATATTTACCAATAAAACTTGTTAATTAAACATATTTATTTGCCTAAGTAACAAATCTTTTTTTACGGTGTACATTTCAAAAATCAATAGTTCACAAGAAAGGGAATCTACATGCATACCGTTGAATTGACATTCTTCAAACATATTGTGACTTCTCTCTTTTCTGATGGATCTCAAAAGGGGAATGATATTGTGATTCTGAATCATTTTGTATAGATTAAATTCGGAACATAGTGTTTTCGGGACTTTTTATTTGATATTTTCATATTTTTCTAAAAGTGAAACCAGGTTGCTAAATATAGAATGAATGCATTGAATATCTTTGATGGTTTCCTATCTCGATAAAACAGAGTATCAAAGTAAATTCTTTTAAATTTTCCATCTTATACAGTACAGTACTGCGACCATTTTCAATAATGTACTGTATGTTCACATACTGTAACTGAAAATATTTACACTAGCATTCGCATATAAAAAGAATCACGCGATATTGAAAGTCTTCGTTTCGAATATCACTCTTTGCAGATTTTTATCCGTGTTTAATTTATTCTTCTGTCGTAAATATTTCAGTAAAATACATTTTTCCTTTTTACAATAATGTAAATTTTTTTCTTCCGAAACGAATGAGTACCTACCCCTAGTTCTAGATCTTCTTGGTAACACAAACTGATCTTCTGTCATTGATACAAAATATATTCATACACTTTATAAAACTTTGTATACTGAACAACTTTTACTTATAGGTCTTTCAATATTTCTGAGTGTGAATATTTCAACACCTATAAGTGAAGTGTTTCTGACAGAGCGTAGGTGGTAAGTGATGCTTTCAAAAACAGTGACGAGTAATGGGCGTTATTAACGAAAAGTGGAAGGTGTGACACGATTTGGAGTTGAATTTTTTGTGCAATATTTCGCTTATGTAAGCAAGATTTAGTCACTGTTTCAATTTTCATAAAGTTTTATTTTCATTATCTTTACTTCTTGATTTCCAGTTAATATATCAAAAATTCAACGAAAATAGAATACCAAATGAAAATATTAAACCTACGTTCTCCCATCCTGACTCCCACATTCAACTATTCTAGTAATTATAAAACTGCGTTTACGGTTTCAACGAGCTGTCATTCAGTAATGAAAAATGTGTTTGTTGGTTTTAATGAATATAGCAATATATTTTATATGAATCCATGCTGCTGTTATATAAATTAAAAGGCAAATCCTATAGGATTTAAATATTACATGACCATACTACAATTGCAAATACATAGAAAATAGCTTCCCGAAATGTTTTTATTTTTCAATTTATAGTAAAGTAATGTGTGTAGATCTACTGTAGAATAATGAATTTTAAACTAATTGTTGCCAAAGATACAAATACATATAAGTAAATATATTGTAGTTCTTGAATTTGCTTATCATATACTGTACTGTTGTTTTCAGGTGCGGATCTAAGGGGTAGGCTAAGGGGGCTGTAGCCCCTCCCTCGAGGGAAAGAAAAAGAAAAAAGAAGGAAAGTAAAACGGAAAGAGAAGGGAAAAAAATTATCTCATCTTGAAGACACTGAATTATTTCTGAAAACTCCCAAAATATACAAAAAAACATGATTAAGATACAGCGTTTTTTTTTTAAAGTTAACCAAAATTCAAAGTAACACAATTTTCATTGTATCTTACTCTATACCAATTAAGTTCTTTCACTTTTTCGCTTGAAAACACTGTTGAACTGCTGCTGCAACCAATAAACAGGTAATAAAATTCTCCCGCGGCTTCGAATTTCTCTTCATTGGTACTTTTTAAAAGACATGACGATTTTGTTCTTCAACTCATTTTCCAATGCAAATTCCTCTAGTCAGGGCCGTGCTAGGAGTGAATGGGGTTTATATATATAAAAAAAAGTTTAATTATTTTCTTTGCATAAAAAATCAACTTTATAACATATCTTTAAAAATGTGACAATATCGTATTACGGTCGTGGGTTCGAGTCCCACTTGAGCCGATTTTTTCTTGTTCTTAATTTATTTTTTCAATGCAAAGTAGTCCGTCAGCTAAATATTATTACGACCATGTAAATGTATTTGAAAATGCAATATTTAAAAACATGGCACAATAATTAAATATAAAGTAATCGGTTAGTAAATAAAAATAAAAATAAAGGCCTACAATACTCTCTATATAATAATATTATGACGACATCACTATACTTTAGAATATAAGCAAATAAGAATCTGTAAAAATGCAAATTACAATACATTGTTCTTTTTAAAGTGTGCCTATCACGAACATGCAGTTTCAAGCTAAACATCATTGCAATAGTCATAAATTATATTTATATGACGAACGAAAATCTTGATATAGCATCACAAAACATTTTTATATTTGAAAATGTTCCATTTACACTGATTTTACAATAATCATACTAGCACTAAGTCTATAAGGGGCTTTGAAACCAAAATGATACTGTCAGAGCTGCAGAGTTCATAAAACAGTACAGTAGCCTATGTGAATGAGACAAGAAGTTTCCATGAGTTTTTGTAGTATAGGCTAGCTACAAAATTTCTGAGAGAAAATGCTTCTAATATAAGAGAACTATAAAGAGAACAAAATGAAGTAATTCCTTATTTTCAGCTTTCCCTATTGTCCTTATTCCACCCCTGCCCTCCCTTTCTCTTTTATTTTTCACTTTGATTCTTCTATCTTGAAGGAAACGCTTGAATAGTAAAAGGAATGGAGAAATCGCATTATTTCCCTGTTTTACGAAAACTGGTGTCGAATTCAAATTACTTTTTCTAAGTTTGTAATTTCCTCTTCTTTTTTTATCCAAATCTCCGAACTTCTCATTCTGCTTATCCGCAATTGCAGCATCAATTTTCTTTAAACTCTTTTAATCGTCTTTTTTATGTCTTTAAGAATAAGGTTTACGAGTGAGTTTTTATGTATTTCTTACGCATTGCGTTTCTTATCAGAGAATGTGTAATATGGTAGCATTTGGGAAATTTTCAGATCCAATAAGATTGCTTGAAAGATAAGATGCATTTGACTTTAAAATGATAAATCGATCATTTAAAAAAATAGATTAGTATACAACTGGATTAAAGATCATTTTTATTTCCAGAATATTGTAATTTCTGTTTAAATATTTCGCATTAATATGAATTTATAAGAATACTGTAGGTTATAATTGTAAAAATGTCAAAATACCAGTGAAATGAAAATAGAAAATGATTAAGATTTGGTGTTTTCAGGTTTTTTTCTGCCTCTTTAGTTCATAATATCATAACATCCATATAATTATGGGCATCATAAAAAGAACAACTTGTCCTTTTAAATTGAACAGATTTCTTTAAAATAATTATTAATTAAAGACAGAAAATATTTTTGATAATTAATTCTTGATTGAGGAAATAACAAACTGAAACTTTTGATGAGCAAATTTAAATAATGTTTAACAAGCCAGAAATTAATATATGAATAAAACTCTATTTAACACCTCACCAGAACTTTTACAACTTAATTTATTTTAACAACCTGTTAATGTTTTACAACTTCATACTGTAGTTCCTGATAAACATGACAGTAAAACAGAGTTGTAAGCGGTTTGAAGCTAATCTAATTAAGAATGTTACCACGCTGTTGTATTAGTACGTAACAGGACAGGAATTTAAATTAAAGGAGTTTTATTGTGTTTCCTGCTGACTGTTACTATTTTATTGGTGCAGGAAAAAGTTTTTTATATGGATTTTATTATTTAAACTACAATAATCGAAAAAATTTGGCAATTTTGAAACCCATTTAAGGTTTCTTTTTAAATATAATTTATTATCTGCATCTCAGTAATAACAAAAAGCATGTAGGTGTGCAGTGTAACGTAGGCCTTTCTACTTTCTCTTAACTTTTTTTTTTTTTACAAAACTGCATCTGTCTTATTTGCTTAAAACAGTTTTCCAGTTATTGACAACTTTTATAAAATGTAATAAAATATATTGCAACCTCAGAATTTCATTATTACTATATGACAAAATCATTCAAGTTTTTGAAACTTTAAATATTAAAATAAAAATATTCCTAACTAAAGTTCGTTCAGGTATATACCAGTTTATAAAATATTGAGTATTATTAAACAAGTTTTTTTAGTTTGAAAAATTCTATTTTTAATCAAAATTTCTGGAAACTTTATTTTTTAAATAAATAATAAACTTTATTTCTGAAAACTCATTATTTGAACGAAAACGATTTTTAATAATATTTCTATAAGGTTGCACTGTACTTCGATGGCTTGTCTACTGAAGGGGTTTCCTTTAATATGAGGATTAAAAAGAGATTATTTTTTTATTTCTGTTCAGAAGAAATATAGGAAAAAGTAAATCTTCTTAAAATAAAATTTTATTATTTCCAGTATTAAAAAGTTTCAGGGGATTTTATTATTATCGGAATATAACAGTATTTTTCTATTAATAAAAAGAATCAATTTTTAAATCTTAAAAAGGTTCTCTCAATGTGAATAACACGATTAATAAGACATGCTTTCCATTTCAAAGTTTTCCTTACTGTATTTTAATCTTTCAAAGGAAAAATAATATTTCTTCATTGCTTAAAAGGCTTCTTTTTATCTTCAAACAGCTCCACAACTTATTACTTTTGATGAGCTAAAACAGTTACATAATTTAATCAAGTTTGACCTAAACTGGGTTTGGTCTAGTCTGTTTAAATTATTTTTAGCTGAGAATTGATCAAATGTGATTGAGGTTAACTTAATCGCATACAGTACCTGAGAATTTCAGTTCAAATTGGATCAGTTTTGGTCAGGAGAAGTTCAAAAAGAAGTGAAATGTTAAAGTTTGGAATCAATACACTATTATAAATTATGTTATTTTGCTCAAGGTATTGGCTGCAGAACATATTTCAACCAATATCCTATATTTCACGAAATTCTGCACCATCAGTTCTCCATCTTGGATTTAGTTCAACCGTTAGGATCGCTTTACACACAATTGAAGAATTCACACACACAAAAAAACTCACTAAATCCCCCCAGAATTGTATAACTATTCTGCAATAATATTAGACTTTTTCACATTAGAAAGCATTTTTCACATTAGAAACCAACAATAATATCCACCATTAACGAAAACAATCAATCATTGTTTCTCTCCCATCCCCCTCCCCTTTGAACATCAATTATTATATCTCACATCAGGGAGGAAAACTAAACCTTTATAATTGATTTTGATATGAAACCATTTTTCATTTATTCCACTTTAGCTGTACTATTGCTGTACGTGGCTTCAAATCCCTGAACGCCGCTGGCCGGATTTGTCCTTAATGGTATCTCCGTTGGACATATCTTGGATATCACCTGACAACCCAGAGATAGATGCAATTTTTCAAAATGGTGATTTAGAGTTAAGACAACTCTTTTTTCATCTCAGTTTTTTCGCTTCTTTTGAAGTCACTTGGGACAGTGTGTAGGCTTTAAATAGACAGGTTTGATTCCGTGGTTTTTCCAGAAGATGTATTATACCTTCGGTTTTTGGATTGTGTTTGTCAGTTTTTTTGGAATAAAAGGATTACTAGTTGTAAGATTGTTAAAACTGAGTCAGATAAGCAAATGTGGATTTCGTTGTGAAATATATACTTCAGTATACTGGTATTATGATGTTTCAAGTAGATAATGTCTTTTTACTCTCAAACATATCTGGCTTGCTGAGATTTTTAGTACAGTAGATGTGGAATGAAATAGAATAAGATATGGTGTGGATTTATCAAATCTCCACAAGAATAAGTTAACAGCACGAATAAATTTTCTTCTGCTTAGAAATATATTGAAATGACTTACAAAGACAATAAAAAATACTAGGCAATGTACTTGCAGCATATTCAATGTCAAAATATTTTTCAGTACATTCCGTATATGTTTTTAAAATTTCAAGCCATATTATTTTAACTGCTGCTGTAATTCATAATTGAGCTCCCGTGATTTTTTTTAAAGCGAATAAATACTGACTTCAATTTTTCTTCTACTTCTTTTTAAAATTTCATAAATTGTTGGAATCACATCTTGTTCTAAAATACTAAGTGACAAAAATATACTTATCCAAACATAAACCGTCATCGATCTATAAACCCGCTGATATTTTAGCCAACGATTAAAACAGAATTTACGACAGTCAGAATTCATTTAGAGAAAAGGGAAATCAAGCAAATATTGAATTTTCGTACATAGAATAAGCAGCTAATCTAATTCAAGCAGAATCGAAATGCCAACGTAAATTATCGCCTGAAAATATCCGATTTCCAATATGTTGCCGTACTAAAACCGTCGAATTTTATCAGCCGAGTCATATTTTCCGCCAAACTAAATTAAGCAAAGCTCACTATCACTTGCAGATTTCATTAGCTGCAGTAGAAAACTAAATTACCTGTCGATAGCGGCTGCAGACTGTAAAAACAGGCGATGAAAGGAGAATTGCCAAATATTGAGATTTTTTCAATGGAATTCTAGTTTTTTTTTTCGTGAATACAGATTTCTTTGCATTTTGTTTTGTTTGAGAGTACAATTGAAAAATAATTGTTAGATTATACTCTGTGAAAAAGATTGTTTATAAATTTTGTTAATGAAGGTTGGAGGTAAATTGTTTTAGATGGAGCAAAAATAATTATGTTTTAAATCGAGATCATACAATAGACTCCCATGATTTCTATCAACTACAAATCCTCCAAAGAAAGCTATATGTTTTCAGATAATATTTAAGAATAACTATATTTGAAGCTAATACTATACTAAATTATTTCGTAGTTTTGCTTTCCATTTATCATAATTTGGCGTTATAAAAACAGCAATGAATACAACAACAGCAACAAAAACAATCTCTGCTCAGCATGAAGAGAAGATTAATATTAAAAGTTTTTTTTATTAGAAATCACAATTAGTGGCTACTGACGATTTAATCCACAAAAAAATGGCAACCCTACACTGATACCCTTGACAAAAATCCGTTTGGAAATACTGTGATATAACAAATGAGGAGTGACAAGTATTGAATCAGCTTCAACTTTAATATTGTCCAAAGTCAAATTACATTTCTGTGGAAACAAAAAGTGGAAAATAGTGTTACTTCATTCTATGGGGAAAAGCTTGGTTGGGATATATTCGGAAGGATTGATTTTAGATCAGATGAAAAAAAGAGAGTATAAAGTAGGATTGTTAGTTTCTGTCGTCATAATGGTAATAGCGTTTTGGGATGTGACTGAAGGTAAATTTAATTGACGTATTTGGAATGTACAGTTATTATAATAATTTAATTTTCATGAATAGTAATAGGCATATCTATTGTGAAAATCTGTTGTGAAAAAACAATATTACATTTTACAATGCAACTTATCAGGTTCTATTTTGACTTCTTGTGCAGTTTTGGATATTCTGTTAACTTATTTGGAATGTGTGAAGCGTGATATTGTGGTTATTGTCAAGTTAATTCACCTGTACAAGACTTTCACAGTAGTTCCTAAATTTCACTTTAAGCAGTACATGGTATGTAATTATGTATGAAGTACAGTATAGTATGCTATGTTATGATTTTTTTTAAATATAATAATAACTCGATTTCACACCTGAAGAGTTACTCATAATAAATAACAGATTAGTGACTTCAACTTTCTTAAAGTAATGTCTTACAAACATACACATATTATTTTAGAACAATATAATATAGCTAATACATATATTTTAATCAAAATCACAATCTTTAAGCTTCATTCATTCGAATTTCTACTGAATCCTAGCCATCATTTCAAAACGTGCTTCTGATCTCTCATGTTCATAAAAATTCTGTAAACGCTGCAGACATTTGTCACACCAAAGCTTAAAAAAAGCATTCTAATGAAATTTCGTCTAATCCACTTTAGTATTCAGAGATTGAAAAATAGTTTGACATTTATTTCAATTTATTCATTTGGTATAACATCACGGCTTTACAGTTACACTATCGATGTCAGTCATTCAAGTAAATTACTATTGACCTGTACCTGTATAGCGTGTTCTTGAAATATTATTATACGATATGTATAATATTGTAATATTGTGGGTTCATTTATGTGTTGCGTTATAATAATTATTTTAAACATGATAAATGGTTCTCTTGGTAAACATGTATAGCACAATTTTTTTTTAGCAGCAATATACATCAGTGCATTACGTTGTACAATCACTTGTACATTAATACTTGTGATTATGTCTTTTAAAAATTAGTATATTATTCATTTCAGTATATAAGTGACATCTACTCTGGATGTTCGAAGTGTTGTAATATTTTGCTTAACCAATTTGAACGCGTAAAAAGTACGACATATTACATATACTCATATTTATTTATCAAAGAATTAATTTATCTTGCAATATAACAAAATGTAGAGTACTTATTTTTTGTGAAACATAAAATGACAATCTACCTTGGAAACCTAAATTATACTTTACTATATAATCACAAATCGAAATAAAATTCGAAATAAATCCTACAATGAAAGGAAGAAATTAAAATAACAAAGCGAAAATAAAAGACAACTGACAAGTTTTAGCCTTCTTCATAAAAACAGTGACATTCACATAACATATTTCGTCAAAAGCATTATTTTATAATTCTGTTTGATATGCAGCTGGCTATACTACAGTAAACCCATAGTACAATAATGAAAGTTAGAATTGCTATAGTTTATAATAATATACGTTAGAGTTTGAACCTTTCGAACCTTTTGTAGCGGCACAGAAAAGTTTTCCGTTTATATATACGTCGGCTGCTTGTCCATATGAATTTCTGTTGGTATAAAATACCGAGAAGGGGATTAATGATTTTTTGTTATACAGTAAAGTTTATAAAAATGATTGTTTTGCTGAAAGGTATCAAGGGGATTTTCTATAAGTGTAGATTGAGATGGTTTATACAGGTCTTTGTTTCGGTTGTCAGCAGTTGTTTTTTTTGTTGGATGAATGTAAATTGGGTGTTAAGAGATTAGAAATAGATTAATGTATTTTTTAGATGCGGAATGAGTTTGATAAATTAATTTTCACTTATGAGGGTAACTGTTATTGCGTAGTAATTTTATTAATATAGTTAATTTATACATTAAAATAACACATTATTATATGGTGATTAATCTTGGAAGATTCGGAAGAATGAGGATATTTTTTCCCTGTGAAATATACTAGAAAGCTGAATCAATGAATGTCCATAAGGTTCACAACAGAAGCATCGTGTAACAATAAAAATAAATACCTTCATGCTCAAAGAACATCATTCTAGAATCCGAAAGTTCAATAATACTTTTTCTGTATATGATACGAACAAATTGGGAAGAAATCTGCATAAAAATCGATGGCATCAATAATATTACTTTCCAAATCATCGAATTATTCAAGCTCTTACATTTAACGAGCGATATGGAGACTATTATATTATACAAAAGTTTTGAAAATAAGATGCTTTTGAGAAAGAATATTGTAAATTTGCCATGTCACAGTAATGTAAACTTCTGCTGGAATAATAATACGGGTATAATATATAGTGGCATATAATGATCACTGTTTGTATTTCAGTCATTTGTAAGAATTGAAAAGTGAATCACAAAGTGCATATTGTATATTATATTGTAACATATCATATAAGTGGCTGCGTTACTGTTTCATTGTGAGATTGTTTTGGGGACCAAACAATGCTGGGAAAATAAAGCAGGAGTTTCATTAATTTTTCGATTTTCACAGTGCTTACGTATTAGACAGGCATTTCGATGACGATTGGTTAATACATTTACAGTAAGTAGTTATTCCAACTGAGTAATTTATAGTAACATTTATAATAAGTTTTTTTCCTTTGGTTGAATATTGGATGTTTACTATCGTCAGCGTTTGATAGAACAAGGAGAATCGCGCCATTTTTAAAGACGCTTGACGTAACACTTTATTATTTGTTTATTTATTGTTATTTATTTCAATACTTGATGCTTTTCGGCCACGCCTGTTGATATTAACAGTATAACATAATATTTATATTTTACTTAGTTGTGTGAACTTATATATACAGTATATACATGAAATAACACATTGCAATAAAAAAACAGCGAGTTTAAAGTTAATTTTGTAGCAATTATTAGAGAACAATGGAGAGAACTCATAATAATATCTCATCGAGTTTAATGACATCTTGAATGAAATGATAAACGTAATACTTATGAGGTCCATAAAGCATTTAGTTTTCTACTTGCTGAAACCTTAAAAAAGCACAAAGCAAGTTCATCTTCTCACACTAGATTTCTCAGCTTTCGTTGAATTTTCCTCACAAGCATGAATGTACAAGTTCGTTTTAATGACTCTCACATCTTTTCGAAAGGAAAAAAAACTTCTATATTTTTGCTCTATACACATAAATTGATTTGTGGACTCCCTGTACACTCCACAAGGGTCTCAGAAAAATAATGCCTTTCATTTTCTCACTGCTGAGAAGAGAATATGTGAATTTTCCAGAAATGAACGGAACAACGTTAAGCGATCAATTTTATTGGTTGCTTCCCTTATCTTAAGGAATTCGTCTTTGGCAGCAGACGATGAAGTATAAGGTTTTTGAACTCTGATAAATTGTTTTTCCACGGTTGTTTTCACAAAATTCTTATGGAATTGGAATTTATTTATTACATTGGTCTTCAACATCAATTTATTCAATGTCGGTATGAGTTATGAGCAATTTTATGGTTTCGTTTTTATCATGGATAATTATACTCAAAGGTTTTAATGATTAGTTATTACAATTAATACATTATATTGAAGTATTGCGAGTAAATTACATTATTATAATTTAATTCAAATGAATTTTGGCAAATCT
>JAQIWE010004262.1:0-10957 GCA_034698565.1 Campodea plusiochaeta | reverse complement strand
GTCGTAAGTCATATTTTTACATATTTGAGGTTTTGATAGTTGTATGTAGCTAAGAAAGAGCTTCATCGATTGGGTCAAACAGAAAAAATCTATGACCAATAGGAAAGGTGGTATCTTCAATATCAAAATGTCGTAAGTCACACTTCATATGATTGTCAGTGAATCAGCCTTTACAATTCCAGTGGAAATGAGTGATAAAGGTAACTAAAGTTTGTTTTTTCGTAGTTTTCATATTATTGAAGTATTTCTGAAGATGTCTACAAAGAAACAGGTTTTTTAATGCAGTTTACTATAATTAAACATCAATTGAAACTATGTCACTGACTTACGACAATTTGACTTGATAGACGTTTTTTATCAGTTTTTCGTGTCTCCTGAAAAAACATGAAAACTGACTTACGATTTTTTGAAGTTAGGTCGACGATAATATTTAGTTAATATGATGTTCGTCTCATATCATCAGCTGTCAAAACTAATAAAAATCATACACTATCTCGGTTCAAAGCCAATAACTCATATTCGTATCAAATCTTGTTAAGATTTCACACATGCTTTGATTCATTTGTTATTTCTGACTATCACTAATCTTTTGCTTGTGATTTACACACAATCAGTGATTTAGAAAATCATCTATTTTCTATTCTTAATAGCAAGAGACACAAGTAAATCCGCAACGGATTAGCAATTGCTGAGAAGTCAAACATTCTTGGTGTCTTACCAAGCTAGGTGTCTTGTGATTTCGAAGATTATATAATCGGTGTCATTATTAGTAATTATTGTAATGGTATATTTTGAGAATACTGATAAACTTACTTCAGTTCTTCTTGGTGAAGCTCCATCAATTTTCTGTGGAGTTGGTTGAATAACTCTTATATCAACTGGTGGAGCAGCAACAGCAAGATTATGAACTTCAGATGCTGGGTACGGTACATTTACGTTCTGGTCCTATAGTATACAGACATTTAACATTTTAACTGAAACTTTTTATTGTACTATTCAAATTACGAATTTATCTATACACCATTGAAATAAACAATGGATCAGTTTGTCTCAGCAGAAAAAGTAATGTTTGAATTTAAATTTTAAGAAGAACTCCTGTTGTACCATGAAATCTTAACATTCTCAATTACTTTCAATTTAAAACTTCAGAATTAAACTATGTTTGATAATATTAGAAACCCTTATAAATACTTACAATTCGAGTGTCTAAGAATTTATTTATTGTGAATCAAAGTATGTTGCTATGAATCGCTTGCAAATTTTACAATAATATTAAATGAAATAGTATTAACGGAAGTTGCCAGTAATCGAATTCAGCTAATTAATGTTTTGGTTCTGGATTATTATTTCTAATTCAAAGTGTTAGTGAAATTTAAATTATCCAGTAAAAGTTTTTCTGTATCGTACTAGCATATCTCACCTAACAAAATATTAATTAGTTATCACTCATCATTCGTAAAAAATTGCATCTTCATTTTAAAATCAATTGTGAATTTCCTGCAACAAAGTATAATTACCTGCATAAACCTCCTGAGTAATATTTCCTTTCCTTCTCCCCCATCATCATTTCTCGCTCCTTGTCCACCAGTATCTAATCGTAATATTTCAATATTTCCATCTTTTATATATCTCTGCATTCTACCCGTTGCCTCATCCATTGTTACTACATCTATTGGATCTTGTAGCGCTTTGCTACTCGAAGCTTGCTGGTGGGGTTCAAGCTGAAAGTAGTTGAATGAGGAATATTGGTTCAATTATTTTTTTTACTTGTTACGGGAGTTATTTTTCATTACTTGTTATTTTTCATTATATTTATTTATTTATTTGGAAATTGCAGGTACGTAGAGAACTTATAAACACTTTTATATATTCAAAATAGACCAAATATTGAAAAAAATCTCAACTACAAATCCTCGTTCCCTCGAAAAGGTATTTTCGATTACTTTTTAATTTTTGTTTCTTGCTTTATTCCACTATTATCTGTGACAACTTTTTATAGTTTCTTTAGGAATATGCGTTTTGTAAATGTTAATGTGCATAGATGTTTTAGAGAAAATTAAGTCTTCCAAGTATTTTCCCCTAATAATCTATTTCCGATTTTATGGAAACCTATACCGGAAACGAACAATGTCTTATGTCAATATTTTTTGCCTTTAGTATTGTGAAATTTGTAAATTATGTTATATAGTTACTGACTGCACAATTTATTCCTATGCGTTATCGAATGCAGAAGTGACAAGATAACTCCAAATTTGAATTTAAATAGAAATAAAAAAAAGTGATGTAATTCAAGAGCGCTCCACCAAAAATTAAAATTCAGAGAAGCTGATATTTGAAATTTGTATTACTCACCAGGTACGGTCGCAAATCGTTATTTTTATGTTTAATTGCATTCGTTATGATAATATTCAAATATGTTTGTGAAAACTCCCCGATTAATAAACAAAATGACCGCCTGGAGAGACAAAAAGTTCAGTTTGTTTAATGCTCATTATAATTTAAGAATTTGCCGGAGCTTAAAAACAAATATCATTTTGGATTATACATGTAAAACAACATTCTTCTATCTTTTCATTATGTCATGAATGTATCAACCAATGATTAAAAAAATATTTAAAATCGTCATCACATTTTTTGCCGTAAACCATCAACTAAATATTTTATTTTAATGCTAATTAAATATATGGAAAGATATAAGAATAAAAAACTTCATCCTGAATCCAATAATACCAAACACTACGTAATTGCTTTAAAAAAGTATCATTAAAATAGTATTGGATTTAACATGGGATTCCCTATGCTGACGTGAACTCAATTTTTATTCTGGGTGAAGGAGCCTTAATTAGTGTCTCTCATTTTAGGATCTTTGTATTCGAGCAAAAATATTCAACGTGCCATTGAAACATAACTTTCAAAAATTGATATTCCATTCATTTGGTTTCAAACTGCTAATAAATACCAAATATATATTTTCACTTACCGATGACAGATCTGGTGATCTCATCCTATTCCTACTTCTTTCTTTAAAAGTTTCTCTCATAAGAGTTGCATCTCTTCTAGCAAATTCTAATTCAGAACCTCTTTCAGCTTCATGTCTTAATAAGGAATCAGAATCACGATCATCGTCATCTGCTACAGTAAGACGGCCATCACGAAGAGTTACACGTTGAGGTTGCTGAGAACGATGTACGACGTATGGACCACTGTCATCGCTGAAAGTACAGAATACAATCATTGCTTTGAATAGAGTATTTTAGATGTAATGTAGAAGTACAGGTAACTGAAAAATTGAAGTTAAACATGATATTTGTTTCGTATCTGATAACCATAGTACAGTAACTTATAGCATAAATTTCTTCATTACAAGAGAAATAGAATTCTCCACCTTGGCTTCTACCATATATACAGTTATATCTTTTCAATAAAACATTTCATATTTTTGTTATAACTGAGTATCTTTGGTTCTTATTAGTATCAAAAAATGCCTTTGCTTCTCATAACTTTCTGCGTGATTTGGAATGCATCAAAACTATTCAGGAACCCCGGAACTCCTTTTTAGCAAGGGAGCATCATCAGACTTAGAAATGGTTTAAATAAGGGGTCGTCGGAGACCCTTCGAGAAGCACTGTCATGGTTGGCGAGCGAGGAAGATTTCGTAAAATTATGGTAAAATCTCAGTTTTAAACCATTTGAAATATATTTTGCAAACGTTTGGTCACATTTCTAGTAAAATAATTCAGATTCATTTTTCTACATTTTATCTATCTGCAATTCCAGGAGGAGGCGGTCGCCCTCTCTGTTCCCCCCGGTTCCGAGGTCCCTGAAACCATTCACTCTTAATAAGCAATTGGTCGCATAATTTTATGCTTATCAGCTCAATAATATTTCATATTTTTAATATTAGTCTTGCAACAAAGTTTAGCAAATTGTAGTACAAATCAAAGTGGATGGTCTGAGTACTGTACAGAATATATTTTAGAATGTCAAAAAGAAATTCCATTTTGAGAGCGAAATTATATTGAAATCTTAGGCTAACTAATGTAATTATCATTTTTGAAACAGAAAGATGGAAGAAGCATTTTTCGGAACAGGTGGAAACCTTTCCGGAATATTCTTCTGACTCACCCATATTCTTTATTAGCTTGTGAAACTCTTTCTCTCGATCTACTTCTATCAGTTCTTTCTCTTCTCTTCCCATGTATATTATCAATATCTTCAACATAGATCGCTTCATGACCATCACGAGGTCCTCGATATTTCTCATTATGGGAAATACTTCGAACCTGAAAAACATAATTTATTAATGGAAAAGTTTACTGGAGAGCAACAGAGGTTATTAAAATATGGAATCATCAAACTTTTAAATAATAGCCATTCCTCTGTTAAATGTTGTTGTTTTATTTACTTCTGAAGATGGGTGTATTGCTTTGAAACATGTTAAGATAAAGAAATAAATCAACAACATTTAACAGAGGAATGGCTATTATTCGAAAGTTTGATGATTCCATATTATAATTTATTTAATTTATTTCAGCTAATCTGGGTAGCATTAGCAGAATATAACATCATAACACTTCAGGAGGTAAAGAGTATAGCAACTTCAGCAGAATAATTTATTGTTAGAGAACCACATACGAAGTTAATGTGCTGCAGTATAATTATAATATACTGTATTTTATTACTTGAATGAAACTTTATCTGATATCATCATGTTACATTTCATACCAATAGATGATTGAGTAAATTGAATACCAAAAATATTTCCAAGAAACACCATCTGTTTAAAAGTTTACAAAATTAGGTTATTTATAAAACTTCGTAAAAAAATCTAATTATCATCTGACGATGAAAAATTACCGAAATGGTACAACTCTCTTTATTAAGAATTTTGATATTACTCCCTCATTTATCATAATCAGTGTTACTTTATATTCTAACAAATCATGTAATATTAAAAATTCATCATCTTAAATTATTGCTTAATTTTATCAGTATTAATACTTTAACTTAGATACTGCAAAAAATGATTTTACTTTTTATAGTATAGTATTATAAAGTTTGATGTTAAATACTGAGAATAGATGTTAATATATAATTTTCTTACTTAATAAACGAAATAAAACCATTTTTGGTCAGAACTGGAAAGAAAGTAATAATTTTCTACTCAAAATAATACGCCCCACTCTGCACGATATGGAAGTTATTTATTGTTGGACTACCGGTTTCGAATCTGCACGATTCATCATCTATATATTTTAATATGTTCGATTAGTAGTTTGTACATGGTGATGAAGCTCATAGAATTGCTAAATTTTTATTCCATATGATAATGTAAGTTTTTGTATGTTTTATCGATAATATTTTTTAATTAATTTTAATTTTGTTTGTAGATTGAGTGACCCGATGATGAATTGCAGATTCGAAACCTGTAGTCCAACAATAAATAACTTTAATCAGTGCGGAGTGGGGCGTATTATTTTGAATAGTATATATTTACCTCTGCTGCTTCTATTTTACAAGAAATCATTTTCTAATTACCACCCGAAAAGATTTATTACAGCAATAAACAGATAGCAAGCCGACAATACATTATAACATACCTTTCCGCCGTCATCATAATTTGGAGACGTTGGTAATTCTAATCTTGCAGGTTCTGCTGATCTTCTCTGTTTACCAGCTGATGGAAATCTCCAATATCTTCGTCTAGGATCAGCACTCCATGCTTCACGTCTACCTATTGAACGATCTGTATTGTTACAAAACAAAATATTAATGTCACCTAATATAAATTATTATATGGTAAAACATTCCAAGATGTTTACTCAAACTAAAAACTTAGCAAGTTACTATATACGAAACTCGTAATTATAATCAGCTAATTTATTTAAATTTATTTTGAAAAATCGTTGTCTGTTACTAACTTAACATAATTTTGATATCATATTCTAATATAATTTCCTAGATAACGGTAATCATACAGTAGTCAGTAAATACTCGTCTTTAGTATTCTGGATATACGTATATCGCCTTCCTGTCCCTGATGAACTAGGGACTAGACAGCCAATTTTCTACGTTTTGAGTTCTGATAATAGTATTTGACATTGAATTTTTTGATGATTTTTGAAAAAGAATGAACAAAATTGGTCCAGCCATTTTAGAGATACACCGACCTGAAGTTCACAGACAACTCACTGACGACGTGAGTTACCCGTGAACCTCGTTTCCAAAATCTTTCGAAGCTTATAACTTGTAAACATTCAGTCGGAATTTGATCATTTTTTTTTTAAGTCTTGAAATATATTGCTTCAGTTAATAAAAACTGTTTGGTTGTTGTAAACCCATTACATGCTGAGATCCAAAAATTCACTTCACAGGTAACTCTTCTTATGCTGGTTTTTACAAATCGCGATTTCTCATGAAGGGAAAATAGTAGGATGATAATCTTTATACCAAACGTTATAGAAATATTAGTACTATCAGTACAATAAAATTATAGAAACTATATTTCGCTGTCCAGTCCCTTTAATGAATAGACTTAGTATTTCTGTTGTTAAATAATATCCCAGTTTAAGATCCTGATGGCAAGTATCAAGATAATTTTTTTTAAATAATAGAGTGAACCAACTTACATCCGCATATTCACCAACTGTATTCTTGTTTTAAATGATAAATAAATAAACTAAATAAATAAATTTTAATATTTTCCCACTTACCAGGTGATTTTTCTACTCTGACTAGTTCAACCATTCTTTCCCTATCTCTACCATTTCCTTCATGGAAGAATTTCATTCTTGTTGGTAAAATACCAGCTGATGAACCAACACGAGATTTCCTAATTCACAAACGATATTAAAAAGGGAAATATAAGAATACATAAGTTGTATAATGTCATTAAGTAATATTCAAGTAAAATTTCATTCTTTAAGTTAAATCTAAATCCAATCTACTTGTTCGATAATTTATTTACTTTACATCTACTTGTTACTACGATATGAAAACTTTTACACTGATGTGCTCTGTGCTGGACATATAGATAACTGATGGCGTTAGAGTGAACAACAGAAATACTATATTATTAGACCATTCCAACTGATTGTGATTTTATTGACATATATGTTAGGGATTTTTTGTAATTAGTTAGGGATTTTTTGGAGTTAGGGATTTTTAATAATTACAAATTGAAGGAAAGAGACCTCATTGAAGACCAAGAAGAAGATGGACAGATGGAGTAAAGGAAGATATTGGAAAGAGAAATGACGATACTGACAGAATTTTTTGAGAGGAAATTTGGAACGACGGAACGATATGGAGAAATTTTATCCACAAACCAACCCATGAAAATGGATAATGGAACCACAGAAGAAGAATACGTTAGCAATCATGGTCCCATTCTCTAACTCTACAATATTTATTGGTTTTTATTCAACCCATCATAAGAGACAACGATTTAAAAGAGACATGTGTTACTGAATAAAAGTCAATAATTATTACAGTATTTTAAGAAAGGGACTATGATTCCGAAACATATCAATAAAACTACAATCTGCTGGAATGGTTCAACAATAGTATTTTTAATGTTTATTCCAAATTTCTTGTGTTGATTTGGTCTACCACTTCATTATTAAGTGTTCTACAATTTATCTATGACATTCCATAAAATGGAATAAACCACCGACCTGTAATACCTTGATTCCTTATAACATAATCCCCATGGACAGCATAGACAGCATAAAATAACTATGATGATGATGAACAATATCAATGTGAACGCAATAAACACCCACATAACAGCTTTGTCATCAGATTGAATAATCTGGAAAGAAAATGATTTTGATAAATAATAAGAAATTTGAAAAAGTTTAAAGGGTTACCTGCAGCTAAAATGCTAAATGGACTTTTCTTATATTATAACATAATATAACTCCTCACAAATATTATAACTATTATTATTAATATTATAACTCCTCACAAAGATATAACTCCTCACAAAGATATAACTCCTCACAAAAAATGCCGGTTATCGAGATATTCACCTTAGAAAACGCAAGAAAATAATCTGTAAGGCAGCGGAGCAAACGTGGCCCAAAACAAGACAACTCCTGATATATGAATAGAATGATTAATTTACATTATTGTTAAATTAGTTTTGCTACTACGTAATAGATATGTGTTCTGATATGTGTTTTCAGCGAATAATTTACGTATTTTCGCAAGGCAGCGAAATTAAGCAGGTCGATTTCTGCTACCTTGTGGAAAATCTATCGACTATATAAGCAGAAATATCTCTTGATCCGTTGGGTAAAAAAATGTCATACTTTTTGTAAAAATTCTTTAATAATATAAGGTACAAGAAAATAACAGAAAACCGGAAATTCATTATCTGCAACACTGCAAGTGACCCTTTAATGCTAAAATATTAGCTTAATAGACATTACTTTATGATGCAATAGCGTGTTGATTTTATCTTTGGTCCATGCATAATTATGCAGGGTGGACCTAAAAAATGGGACACTTGGTTGAAATGTAATAAAATCTGAAATATTGAAGTTACAGAGTTGAAATAAAAATTAGATGAAATGGAATGTTTTCTTTGTGATAATTTATGGTTTGATAATTATGCGTAACGTATTACGGCAGATACGGCTTCCTATGAAAAATAATAAGTGTACATTGATAATAACGAAAATTTTATAACGTCAAAGTTTGTCTTTGAATTTTAGCTAAAAAGTGACAATACTTAAAGTAATATAAATTAATTATATTTTTGATAAAATAATGTCATTCCGTACACAATATATTTCATTTTTCTTCATTTTTATTACTCTTCTCCTTTTAATAATTATGTTGTGTGTATTGATGCAATATAATATATAGATCAATCGAAAAGACGTTTTTTTAAAAGGACCAGATAGGCTGTAATAAAATATGAATGATCATAAACCATATATTTTCTGAAAGATAGCAAGACACACTTTCATTTGTTTTTTATTTCATTTTTCTAGCTATAATATTTCAGAAATTCCATTATAGAGATGACGTGTTTTTTTTTGTTCACCCTGTAGAATGTATAGTTGAATAACAAATTTAGAGTGGAATTCATCGAAAATTATCTTCATTGGAATTCTCAAGTTACTTTTTTAAATTTCAAAAACAATTATAGACAGAACGTATCATTAGCAGTTGCAGTGGCCAGGCTGGAGCGCAGAAGGTCCTAGATTCAATCCAGGTCTGTCCCAAAATATTATTAAGTCGCTGATAAAGGTCTGGGGTTCACCCATCCTCATTTAAGTACTATGGGTGAAAACTCTTCGCGGTGTAATATCGATCGGAGCATACTACTGACAACACCACCTCCAATTTCTGTGGTGGGGTTTTAGAAAGCATGGACCTTTCACCCTTGTACCCCCCCCTCCCAAACTTGCATTCATGGGGTGTATAGCGGGACAGTTTAACTTTTCTTTCCTTGAACATATCATTAACAGCCATATATACTGTATTTTCAATCATAACAACTCTAACCGTTTAACCCATCAAGGGTGTTTCTGACAACCGTCAACTAATAATCTCTTGTTAGTCTGTTACTTTAAATTTTTTGACTTTCTTGTGATTTGTATATTATAGAACATAGAGAATTTGAACCACCCTAACAAGTGAACAACAAAGGGTATTACTGTCAAAACAAGTTTGAAGAGTCAATCGATTCAGGTTCTTAAGATTTAAAAAACACTATAATTTATTTGTATTGGATTTGTTGTTTAATAGTAAAAATATAGAGAAACCTCTGTATTTTTTGTTTCCCCCATACGCGTCTACGGTTTCAGTTTCTTGTACTCTATCTCCGAGGGGACAGGTAAACTGTAGTGGAAAACGATGCAAATTTTCGCCTTTAAATGAATCATTTACAACATAACTTAGAGGCATTTTTTCCTGCGGGAAGCCATCTTTTCCAACACAGCTTAGTGGTCTCTTGGATACAATAGAGAACAAAAAAAGTGAAACGGGATCTGTATGTTGGAGAAGATGACTTCCCACTGTAAAAAATACAATAGAAATTGCATCTCCAGTAATATACTGGTACCCACAATCTTAGCATAAACAGTGTTCTACTGTTAAATTTGTGTAAAGAAAATGCTCGCTTTCATTTATCATTATATATATATATATATATATTATATATCGTAAAAAACGAAATCTTTCACTGGCAGAAGAACTCTTATATAAATATGAATCATATATATATATACAACCTCTAATAATAATTTAGAAACATTGACTTTGTAAATACGGATGATAGTAAAACTTAGTTTGTACATTGTCATCAAGACTTTTGAATTCCCCAATATAATTAAAGGCCCATTATTTTCAGCGGGAAGTTTCGATTTCCAACACAGATTAAAGGTCCCTTCTCGAGTACAATAGTGAACAAGGAAAGTGAAACGGGATTGTGTTTGGGAAAACGGGACCACCTGCTGAAAAAACTACAAGTTTAAGAAATGAAATTATATAATATTGGAATAATTGTTAACTTATCAAAATGTCATACTATAAGTTATTAAAAAAAATCTGATGATTCTGTCGGATGATCAATAATATTGGAAACCTCGTTTTCCAATACAAGTTTTACATGACACGTCTCTTTCATTATCATATCCTTTTTTTCTGTACAACTCGAAATCATAAAGAAAAGATAAACTATGTACAAAACTTAGCCCCCGACCCGACTTATTTAACATATATTATTTAACAAGATAATATTGACGCGAAAGATTACTATCTTTATTAATTTCTTAAAGGGTTACTTGCGGATAATGAATTTACGGTTTTCTGTGATTTTCTTGTACAAAAATTTTTTGCAAAAAGTTTGACATTTTTTTACCCACCGGATCAAGAGATATTTCCGGATATTTCTGTTTATATAGTCGATAGATTTTCCACAAGGTAGCACAAATCGATCTGC
>JAQIWE010004261.1:0-10957 GCA_034698565.1 Campodea plusiochaeta | reverse complement strand
AATTACACCCTATAAACATATCAGAACACATATCACATAAGTAAATTGAAGAATGGTATTAATATTAAAGACCTCATATCAATAGTGTAAGAGTTGAAGTATTAAAGCAGCCAATATGATTTACTGACATCATAATATTTCAACATTTATACAATGTCATTTTCAAATGAAGTTTCCACGTTGAACCTCATATCAATTTGAATTTATAATGAAAGTCAGTTTTAGGACATTTTATACTATAATAACACATCGCTGAAAGGTAAAGGTGGCGTATATTTCAAATGAACCTAACAATTTAGTTTTTCCATCAAGTTGTGAAACAGTAATTTTTATATCGAGATTGCTAAAAAAACAGTTCCACTATTGAGTATGTAAATCAGGATTAATCTTTCCATTTCTCTCTATGCATTTCGATAATTTCTTTGCTTTTGCTCATACAAACTTATATCACCTGGAATTGCATTGATTAGTGATAATTCAGTAATTATAGATTATTTTCGAGCAAAAGATAAAAAATAAATATTAGTAATATACTGCTGCCGAAAATCTTAGTTACCTATTATTACTGTATATCGTAACATATTATTGAACCTTCTGTCATGAGATTTTATAACTCCCTGTCTATTTGGTAGTCGACAGCAGAGGTTTCAACAATAATATAGTTTTTACATTTCAGATCTTTCTCATTTTATTCGATAGGATTCCCACTCTAATCACTAACAATTTTCCAGTACGCAAATCATAATTATCGTTGCCTATATACAGTAATGATGCAATTAATACCTTTATAATGATGTAATTAATACCATCGTTCTCCAAATCATTAAATTATTATAATTAATTTTTTAATAAGAATAGTCAATTCTGACAAATCTCACAATATTGAAGTAATAAATACGAAGAAAATAATTATACTGACATATCTTATTTCTCTCAGAAAGAATATATCTTATATAGAAAATAAATTAAGAAGGAGAAAAATATTCATGCTGCGTCTGGTGGGATTTTAACCCACGGCTTCGTGTTTATCGCGGACATGTGCTTTATACCACTGAGCTACAGAAACACAATTATTTTCTTCATATTTAATTCCCCTACTTGCCTTAATAATTGTTATTATATTGAAGTAAATATTATATGGCATTACAGTACACAATAAATTTTAGAATTAACAATCTGTTCGTTTAGAACCCTTTTAATAGTTTCGTACTATGATGAAATAAAAGCTGCCTTAACGTTCTTCTTATAATGTTTATTCAACCGACCAGGTTTCGGTTTTCAGAAAACCATCATCGGGGCCATTGTGAATAAAAACACAACATTCTCTAATAAAATATCAAGTTTAATACTATAATAGTTTTGCAAATGGAGAACTGCTTTAATATATCCAGAAAAACATGGTGAGAATCTATCCATGAAAACACTGGTATTGTTGTTTATATACATATATCATAGTAATATTTTTCGTTTAGTAACCTCTCTTCATTTTTTTTCCACTGGCATAATTTAATACAATTTTATTAAAGAATATCAATCTTAAATTTTCCTTTAAAGCCTAAACCTCTTTAAAGGTATATCCATGTGGCTAGTTCTTCCTTAACTCATCTTTTCCATCTGATTATCTGCTTACGTCATCATTATTCTCCCCTCCCCCTCCCTCCCTCCACTTCTCTCTCTCCATAATCAACAAACGATGCTCAAAACGTGAAAAGAACACACAAATTCAAACGATACCATGCTACCTAGATCGCTTCACCACTCTCGCTGTATACGTATAGCTGTTGATATATACCGAGATATTTTTGATGTTTTGGTTTTGAACTCGTTGTATGTTTTATTTACGTTTTAAAAATTTCTTATTAGTTTATTTATGTTAATATTATGGTGATATAATTATAGACTGTCGAAGTTAATTTATAATATTTATATATTTAATTTTTTTTAGTTTGTTGATATTAATTTATTTTTATGTTATTATAGCAAACAAGACAAAGCTTATGAAACAATTATGTCCTCAATATCAGATCAGAATATCAAATAATAAATTGAACTATGATCTGACTTTATACTTTTGTCTATAAAATATGTAACAATTTAACAGGTTGGGTTACTCTCTGTTACCGAAAATGAAAAATACAAATTATTTTTATTTAAAATTGTATTTTTTATTTGGAATAATGTTATTACAATATCATAGAAATTAATTTAACAGGAATATGTGGTAAAAAATGCTCTGGTAAAAGGTCACATATTAATAACATTGAACATTACAATCGATATTATTCTCTGCGATATACTTCTTACACTCTGCAACTTGAATAGGTGTACCAGAATAAAACCATCCCAAATAATTCAACTTTCCACTATTCTCCAATACATGTTTAATCGAATCCAAATGGAAAGTAAATCCAGATACTTGAAGATACTCCAGATTTTGAAAATCATAGCAAATCAAATCAGCCATTGCATCGAGTTCAATATGAGTTTCACAGTAATATTTTAAGGATGTAACTGTTGACGAAAAAGCTCTGAAGCTATCGATGTTTTCTAAAGCGTTAAGATTCGGATAAAGCGAAATGGAAACTAGTTTGAGGGATTTGAAACTCGATAGTTCACTATTCCATTCAATTTTATTACAAGATAAAACTTTCAAGTCTTCCAGATTCTCCAGAATTTCAGCTAATACGTTGAAGTTCAAGATTTCAATATCTCCATTTAATTGAAGTTTCCTCAGAGTCCGCCATTTTGTAGTTAAAATTCCTTCGGTCAGTAGGGTATCCTTCATACCCTGTAGAATTAAATCCTGAATATTCTTTAATGTGTGGAGCATACCAGCAGAACCAGAATTTTTTAGAGACTGAACTTGGAAATACTTTACTTCAGGACAGATTACTTCCATTTTGGGGACAATATCCTCTGTGAGTTTACAGCACATAACTTCAGCAAGTTTAATAGTCAACTCTGGTTCTGAATCAACAAGTTCGATTACATTTTCGACGGAAATTGGCAAAGTATTGAACTTAGCAGATTTTAAATTGGGAATATTTTTGAATAACAATCGCAATATTTCGATTTCTACATATTTCCTGTTGTCCATATCATTTATAACAGTAGAAACATGAATTAGCTCTAGAGATTTGCAGCATTCGTTCGCAATGAGTTCGTGAGCTTCAGGATCTTTGAAAAGAAGATATCGTAAACCACTTAGCAATGATATTCGAATGACTAACTGTTTAATAGTGGTAGTGAGCTCGCCAATGCTTGATAACATACATTCAGATAATAAACCAGCATCGATGTTTAATATCTGTAGCTTTGTTGTGTATCTCAAAAGGTCATTGAAGAAATCTTCAGGCAGTTCATATTTTTCGTTGTAATTTGGAGTATCAAAACAATCGAAATACGAGAGAAACCAATTTTTCTGTTCTTCTTGAGGCTTACTTAATGATTCGAACGACCGATGATCTACAATAAGTGCAACAACGTATTCTCCAAAGTTCTTAACCAAACTTATATCTAATTCATTTTCAATAGCGACATGCAATCTCGGTGTTATTGACTCGAAAACCCATGTTAATAAGTGACTCAGCTTTTTTCCTAGTATCACTTTTTCTGTTTGCAACCATAATTTTATTTCAGCAATGATTTTATGATGTAATATTTCACTTGCAAGAACTGGTGTTTCATTTACCTGGTCTTTCAGAGATGATATATCCTGGCATTTTCCATCGAAATTCTCAGACTTACAGTAATTACAGTTTTCTGACGAAACATGTTTTTCCAATGTGTTACGAATACAGGTACCAAAACTTTCTGCTACTATGTGTGAAAGATCCTTCACAACCTGTCTTCTTGGCATTTTCAAGTACGAAATAAAATTTTGTGTAAAACAATTAAAATTTTAGAAATGTGTGCATTGTTCCCCTCATAAACAAAATTTATCAAACTGATCTTGAATAGATAGTTTAAGCTCACAGGTCTTTGATTTACATTTGTTAACTTTGTCAAAATGGAGTAATAAAAACCAAAATGGAGTAATTAAAAGGTAATATTTTGACATTTATGTAATATCATTATCAAACAAGTCATAAATGTCGAAATATTACCAGTTATATACAGTTTTTTATTGGTCTTTATTACTCCTTATTGACAAACTTAACAAACTGATCTTCATTTGAATTTTAAAATTACTATACAATGTATTTCAAATTATACAGCAGAATATTATTCATCTTAGCTCGCAGTAAACAAATGATTGGTTAAAATTAGATAAGAAAATTTATATTCTTTTAATTAAATTTTATACATCATAATAAATATCACAAAGCAAGGTCTGCTGCATTAGTACTTAATTATATGAAAGACAGGAATGCAGAGTAAGTTTCAAACAAATATTTTCTCTATGTAAATTGTTTTCAAGTAAAATAATTGAAAGTAATATAATACAATTCAGATGCTGAGAACCTGATATACTCAGAATGATGAGTGCTAAAGTTCACTTAAACTTTGGTATCTTCTTTATATAGAGTTCATAACCAGCAGACTACAGAAAAATATAACCAGTAAATTATATTCGTTCATTTATTTTTTGTTATTACATAGTAAAATCAACAGTGCTGTATAGATATGTAAACATAAAACATTTGAAATTTAATTTAATTAAAAATAATTAAATGTATATATAAATTTATTTCCTCTTTTACATTATAAGCCAATTCAATTTAGTTGGATACAAAATGGAGTCACTAAGTTATCCGATGTCATCACAGATTATATTGAGGGAAATGCAGCAATAATTATTTTAAATAAAATGGTAACATTTCACTTGCATGAGCTATTTTTTCATTTACCTCATTCAAATATAACAAATATTGGCATTTCCCATCGAATTTCTTCAAGATTTATTTTCAGTAGCAAATTTCGTGAATATATTTTTGTGTATGCACTATATGTTATAAAACTATATGAATCATATAATTATTCAGCATACCATTTTAGCGCTTTTATTTCCCTTATGTCACCTGTCAGTGCCAACTACTAAAATCTGAATACCTGAAATTATGTAATGAAATAATCCTCACAGTGTAAATACA
This sequence comes from Campodea plusiochaeta, assembly GCA_034698565.1. Classification (NCBI taxonomy): domain Eukaryota; kingdom Metazoa; phylum Arthropoda; class Diplura; order Rhabdura; family Campodeidae; genus Campodea; species Campodea plusiochaeta. The sequence goes on along the minus strand of JAQIWE010004261.1, from coordinate 5,864 downwards.
TGGAAAAATGACCACCTTCTTGACTGGAAAAGATCTATAGTATAGTTCAAAAAGATAATTACTGGAAAGAGTGGAATATTCGAGAGTCTGGTCAAATAATAAAGGCGAAAAACTCTGCAATGAATGATAAAATTGGTCTTTATAATGTTAAAAGCTGAACTCCCATCACCATTAACACGCTATATTATGAACATAGATTATGTAAAACAATTTTTGTAACTATTTTCAGTCATGATAAAAGCTACGAGGCTCTTTGTAGAAATATTGATAGAAATTGTTGTTTTTATTCGGATTTAATTGCGTAAAACCCTCCATTTAAAACGTGAAGCAATCTTAATAAAATTCCTGTTATTTTTTTTTCACAGCGGGAATAATCTTTTCGAACACACATGTTCGAAAAGGGTTTTACTTTTTTTGTTCTCATTTGTACTCGTTTTCCCAAGAGACCGTTAAGCTGTATTGGAAAAGATTATTCCCGCTGTGAAAAAATACTCCTTTAACTAAACTCGACCTCATCCACTTTAACTGTGTGTGTCGTACAGTTGTCGTACAGTTGTCGTACAGTTAATCTGTTGATTGTGTTTGAAAGTAAGAGTGATGAAACAGGTGCTAGGTCCTCCAAAGTGTTGGCCAGACGCCCAGCGACGTCGCCATAATAAGGAAGTAAGAAAAAACGACGCTATATCATCTTGCCGGATGCTGCTCTATACTATCTCGTATAACTTTAAAATCATAAAGGAAGGACCACCATATGCTTTATGCTCAGATGAAAAAACATATCTCCCGCTCGGATGAAATGATTTCATATTATCTTTTCATATGCTGTATAATGTTGAAGATACATAAGAGATCTGTGAGATTTAAGGTGACATTGTTTTAAAAATATAAGTGATTTGAGATAGGTTAGGCATCTTCGACAGACCTTAGTACCTTTTTTTGTTTTAGATATTAACATATGCTGACGATAAAATTACTATAAATAATATTTTTTCACTCAAAATGAGCTAACTGCTGGATCTCAGGTTCTCACGAAAAACTTATATTATATCTTAAAAGTCGTCTACATCACTTTGCTAAAATAACTTTTACCATAATAATACTGACTGCATCAGTATCTCTGAATTTATTTCAATCAACGTTTCTTTAAAAGAGTTCAATGAAGATTCCAAAAATACCATTCATATAGTTTGCTATACACAAGAATACAAGATTATATAAATTATATATATGTCCCTAGAAAAAGAGGTATGAGTTAATTAGTATATTATATAATATATTGGTTGAAATCTTACAATCGATTATTATATAATATAGAAAGATGAGAAATGTTGCTTTTATTAAAGCGATTAATTGGATATTTTAAACCTGTATTTCTTTCCAGCGGCAAACCATTTTTCCAACACACATATCCCGTTTAATTTTTTTTGTTTTCTATTGTACTCGCTTTCCAAAGAGACCAATAAGCTGTGTTGGAAAAGATGGTTTCCCGCTGGGAAAAAATGCCCCTTTAACACTAAATTAATGTTCAGGACAGTTTGTCATTATTCATATTATATACTAATAAGACTCGCCATGATACAGAAACTATTTAAGTTCTCATAGTCGTATTTCCAAATATAATAAAAAAAAAAACTTGAATTGTATTTATTTTGATCTCTCTATTTTTGATTTGGCAGTGAAACTGTGAGAATGGCAGCTCCGATAGCAATAATATGAACTTTGACACAATATTAGATTTTACAATAACTTTTCCGTGAAGAAACTACTGTGTAGATGAATAAATAATAATTAATCCAAAAATATGGGGTCAACAAACCCGAGAAGTTTATTTTGTACTAATTCAAGTCATCAAATGTCTTTACAATAGATCGCTCAATCTGATGCCTGTTTTCATTCGCATTCTGTGTTGTAAAACGTTTTCACATAACCATATAAAATAACTTGTTTGTAAACACGTCTATAAATAGTACATAGATAATTTGTACATATATACTATTTCCCCAGCGATATCAATGATTATATATTATTTTTCTGTTACGTGAATCTTTTAACTTTCTCATTCTTTTGTACGTGTGATTGCTGTAACTATGCGGTTGAAATAAATTTTATTGTTCTCTAATATAATTCCAGCCATGTTCCGATCGACTCAATTGATTTTTGTGAAAGAAAAACTCAATTTAAGTAATTGTTCTTTTGGTGGATTTTGGTTATTGTTCGTACGGGAAGAAGGAGGCGTAACGGCGTATTTGTGTGCGGCGCAGGTAACTCCGCCTGCTTCTCTTGTGGTTGGATGGATGGCGCAAGGGGGAGGTAACGAGTCTCCGCCTCTCCGTCATCAGTGTGTTGAATCTGGAGAGAATCTGCAGTCGACATTTAAGTACATGCGTCGTCGCTTGGTTTATGTGTGACGCTCCAAAAGTGCACCTCATGGAACTCTTGTATCGTTTTGTGCTATAAACTCGTTAAACTGTTCATCTCAACTTTTGTTAAATGAAAGTTACACTTCAAAATAGAGTTTCCATTATGGAAAATTCGGCGGAAACTCATTTAGCTGACGATTACGTTAACGATTTCGATCTCGAACATTTGGATGAAGTGATGAAACGGGAGATGGAGAATAAGTTGTTGATTCGAAGTCAAATCCCACAACATTTACTTGGAAATAATCTCGCTCCGTTGATGAATGCGGTACAACAACATCAAACCGCTCATCAGTTGATTCATAATAACGATAACCACGATCCGTTATGCGTTGATATGCAACCACAGAAACATCACATTCCACCGAGTACCCCAGGATCGCCACCCGAAACCCCATCACCCAATTGCCCATTACCACCATCGCCACCCTACGCTATTGTGCCCAACCCGTCGCAACATGCCCATACGCCACTGGGTGGAATGGAGCACCCGAAAGGTAACATGGAAGATCCACCGATGCTGTGGATGCAACAACAAGGAATACGCGGTTACGGAGGTTTACTACAAGAACCATTAGATCTACGACCACAGTGCGGTGACGTTATGGATGGCGCTGCATGGATGGCTATGGCGAATGGAAGACCCAAACATGATTTCATGGGTCATCAACATCATCAAGAACATCATATGCAAGATCATATGGACGGCAATAACGGAATGCGACATCCACCGCGTACGGCTTCCGCGTCAGATGTTTTGGATGACGATTTATTAATGACTCTTACTGTTCGTGATCTCAACAAGAAACTACACGGATTCCCGCGCGAGGAAGTGCAACGCATGAAACAGAAACGCCGTACGTTAAAGAACCGCGGGTACGCTCAGAATTGCCGCAGCAAACGCCTGCAACAACGCCACGATCTGGAAGCTACAAATCGAACCCTGCAAGTCGAAATGCAACGTTTACGTTCCGATTTGTCGCGCGTTACGCACGAAAGGGACATGTATAAGCAGCGTTGTGACATGTTACGCGGCAACCGCGAGACCTCGGATGGTCGCTCGCTTTCGAGCTCGGCTCCCAGCAACCCCAGTTCGCCGGAGTTCTATCTGTGACGGGGCGCGCGGCGGGAAGGTCAACCGTCAGTAATTAACGGTAAGCCCAGCAACTGCCCGCCGCCATCATATCAGCAACAATACCCGTCTTGTCAGCAACCAGTACCGATTCTTTAACACAATCTAACGACGTCTTCGAATCGTTTTGGCAGGTAAAACCAACGGGCGTCGTGCCAGAGTGGATCAAGAGACGAAGGACTTTTCCGTGTGCTCAGAACTATTGGACAGTGGAATCGAATTTTGCGGTAAAAATGAGATGACCCACGATATATGCTGAAACATTCCCGAAACCCCCCCAATATGGTGTATGTGCGCCCAATTCTCCAGAAGGTTTTGATTTTTCTTTTTAAAAAACTGTACCGTATTTTACACATTTAAAAGCTGTATTATTGCTAATTTTGTCTAAAATATAACGGTCGTCTTCTCGCATCAACAAAAAGGTAGGAAATTTTCACTTTTATCTAAAAAATAAATTATTAAATTAAATTTTGATGGATAGAAAATTTGCGAAATATATTTTCTAACTTTCATTTTATAAAAATAAATTGCATTCGATTTTTCATCTAATTCTAAATTTATTTTTCTCAAACTCTTATAGGAGTAATAAAGTTCAAAATGATTTGTGATTTGGTTAATTATGTAGTCAGGTGCATTTCAATGACGTTTTATGGTGCCAAATTATTATACCTAAAATGTACAAAACTATTAAGAAAACAAAAGGTAATAATAATAATATTAAAACAATTTGCAGTTGATGTAAAAAGTGTAAAATTTTTCGACCTTTTGTTTAAATGTTTTCTTTTTGTTAAGTATATTATTATAGAAAAAATAGTTATACGAATTTTATATGAAGTTAAATTTATCGTAGGCTAAATAGTTTTTGCCTAATCTAATGTACTGGCAGCCAATTTACGTCATATTTAGTGTTGTGCAAAAAAACTAATGCAGCTTCTGCGCTGAATAGATTTTTAGTACAAGTTTTAATATTAAGTTCAGATTTATATTAACAAGCAGAAAAATAAGCAGTTTGTTCTTAATATTTTATGTGATCCAGAAAATACTTTTTTGTGAAGAATAATTTTTTATTTTCATTTTCTATATATATTTTTATTATAAGTCATAACCATTTTCCATGTATTTTTGTGGTTCTGTCATATATACCAAAAGAGTATTATTATATACAAAATATCAAAAGCTCATTCGATATATTCTATATCATTATTATAAATTTTTATAGATATGATTGCCAATAATGCTGCAATAAGTAATTGTCATACACTGCAATAATAAACTGCCATCCATTGTTATTGAAAATATTAGTTTATGTTCAAATTTCCTCCCTGAGTAAGCAAAAAAAAAAAATGCAAGAAAGTGTATTACTATTTTATTAAGGTTTTGATTAAAAGCTGACTATCTTATATTCATCATTTTTTTAGCTTATACGTTGCAAATCCAAAATGAAAATACAGAATATTGTCCCTTAGCTTTTATCAAGACATTAAATACATTTACAAATAAATATGAAATATTGACAATATTCTGTGTTTTCATTGTGGATTTGCAACGTATAAGCTTAAAAAATGATAAACACATATGAATCCATTTCTCTCAGAAAGAATATAAGATTACGGCCGTACCTTATATTCGTTTACATTTAAGTATTATTCAAGTAGAATATAAAAGGATTATAGGATCTAATATCTTAGATAATTATGGTTTCTTCTATAAAAAGAATGAAATATTGTCTTTTAGATAAAAATGGATTAATTCATATTCAATAAGGAAATTTTAACAATTTGGAGTCTTATTAAAAATAAAGGCTTTTATTTGCAGAAATATAGATAAAATTGATTTAATTTGGATTTGGTTGCGTAAAAATTTCAAAAGTATAAATCCGGTATAAATATTTCATTTGTAAGAGTAAGCGGTCACTTCATAAATGATTTAAAATTGAGCGGTAAAATTTACCTCACTGTGGGATATTGAATACTTACTCCTTTAATTTTCTACTTAAATAATATTTAATAGTGAATTAACACGAGGTAACCTGTTGTTAATGATCTTAATATTTGAGTTCTTGATAAACTAAAAAGAGAAAATAATGATTACAATGAATATCACTAATACCAACAAATAGGGGACTGTCTTCACCTGTACTAAGAAATAGTGATATCTTATGAAGAGTGTACGATCGCTCTTTCAATCCTAAAGATCTAATCAAGCTTCTGAACAATCGAAACCATGATCATATAGTCCTTCCAATATCTTACGGACTCAAACTGGTTATGTCTTCAAACTATTTTGACGGGTAAACCCATTGTTGACCACTT
>JAQIWE010004260.1:0-10959 GCA_034698565.1 Campodea plusiochaeta | reverse complement strand
CAAACAAGGTATAACATGCCATAATCAGGCCAATTTGAAATTTTGACTGCTAGGTTGACATTTTCATGGAAATGCTCTTTTATCTTTTTCGAAATACGCTTGGTTTAAAGGCACTTTTAGATTAGAAACGATTATAATGTTAGTTTTGATATATACCCCAGTCCACTTTTGACGTCTGAAGTGTAATTTAAATTCTCTTATTGTTCTCACTCCAGATCTCGTAATAATTTGACCCGGCAACTACAGGTCCTCGACCCCGATGACATGGAACAACCTCATTTTGTACAAGTGGAAGTCTCCAGCCCAGATGATCAGCAGTTTATTGTGTATACAGACTAAATAATAATAAAAACATTTCAAATAGTGTACAGATAATCTACCCATGAAATAAATATCAACACATTTTGATTTTTTTTGTACATCATGAAAACGTTTCTTTTAGTTTTTAAGTAGACAGTTTGAGTGATATTGAGTGTATTTACAAAAGGAATTTGAGTTTTGGAAACAAGACGTAGGAAAATGACTGATGTTTTGGTAAGTTACGAGTTTTTTGAGATTAATTTATGAAATATTATTTGCAGAAAATCGTCAGTAAGAAATTGTGAGGCACCATATAAACCTATAATGTGGAAAATGTTAGACTGGTTAGTTTAAAATGTTAGACTGGGAAGTTTAAAACTGACTTTTTTCAAGAGTAAACTTATTAGTTGCTGCAGAACTATCAAGAATTAATTAAATTGCTAATTTTTTAATCAGAAGCTGTATGATTTTTTAAATATAATACTGCAATGTTACTGTATAGGCTCGATTTTTTTAACTAGATAATGTTAGGTTATCTAACTTATAGGTCTTTCATTAGCTTATTTAGGAACTTTTTAAAAATCTAGAGTTGTTTGTAACATTTCATGATAAAAATTCTATGAAAACCTAGTACAGTATTTGGATTGGGAGATCATTTACGTTATTTCATTTGGTACAAGTATATTTTTAGAAATTTTATTTGACAGATGTACCGGTACCAACTACAAAGGATATTTTTATCAAACCATAAATATATTTTCATTTAAGAATATTTTTCTACAATGGAAATACACTATGCTTATAGAGTTGCAGCCCTGTTGTAAGATTTATGTTTAATTTTTTTTCTGCAAATTTTGCAAAATAAAGTTCAGTTTTGGAAAGTAAGGAATAAAACAAAATTTATAAAAAGAACTCTCAAGGTTAAACAAAGTTCGTTGAGTTAAATGGCGTTTCAATTTAACTCAATACAGTTTGACCTTGAGGGTTCTTTTTATAGATTCCTTTGTATGGAGAGAGCTACATTCTCAGAATAAGCATAGAGAGGTTCTGCACAAAGTGAGAAAACTGGATATTAACCTATCCAAGACTGGAGATAAACCTATCCAAGCAGAAAATTTAACAAAACCTGACCTAACCGGAAAAAAAAAATACAATGACAGATTTACAACTTTTTCGTGTGTAGAATCTCCGCATGTTCATTCTGGGAATGTCGCAAGCAGCAAGCTCAATTTTTTGTCGCTCCTTTTTTAAGTTTTTGCATTTGTCAGTTCTTTTATTAAACTTACCAGACCTTTCAGAAAGTTTTTGGTTTAATAAATTGGAAAACAAATTTGGTAAATAATGTTTCATAACTGAAGAAATTTGAGTTTATTTGATGAAATTTATTCTTTTTGTACATATTTCCCTTCCTATGTTTATATTCTTTGCTTACCAAAATGTAAATTAAGCACCAGTATAAGTTTATGTAGTCATAATTATACAAAAGACTGCTTTTAAGTAGTTTTAGATCTTCCATGAATAGTCATTTTCCTACGTCTTAAAAATATGGCATTATAAAATACGACATGTTCCTTGTAGGTCTTCAAAAACGTGAATTTTTATTTTGATACTGATGTTTTAATCAGTCACTGTATAATTTAGCATATGTTTACCAGCAACTAAAAATGTAATTTCGATAGAAATTAATGAAAAATATTTCTCTGCCTGTTTTGTGTTTCAATAAAATGTTTTGAAAACTGATAATTTGCTTCGACACTTGTGTTAAAAATATAGCATCATTGGTGAATAATGGTACAAAAACTTCAAATTGCCTTTTTATATTTTATTTGGTACCATACTCAAGTTATGTTATATAAGCTTCATGTAATAATTCCATGAAAATTTTCCTTACCCAATTTGCAATATTCATATTATTCCTGGTGTCTAAAGAAACAACATTTACTGGTTTTTCTAGTGTAATATCCTAAACTTATGTTTCGTACAATTTAAAAATTACGAATATATGATGATACCCTGTAAATAGTGTCTGCGAATTTCAATTGTCTTGTAACTTGAAATTGCAGGATAAAATATTTTTTTGTAAGTGCAGGTAAATACTAGCACAAATAAAACAATAAAAATATATTTTTTGGTCGTTTTATTTATAAATAACATTATTAGTAATTATAAGAATCACAGTTGAACAATGATACAATATTAATTTAAATTATTGTAACATTTAATATAGATTAGTGTTTAAATCAAAAAATAAATTTTGCTTGGAATAAAAAAAATCTGTGTAAATTTTAGGCAGTTTCAAGGGTCTTCTATAAAGTTATAATTAAAAAAAAAGTTATTGCAGAAGTTTACGAAGTTAAAAGTGAATTTTTCATCTGATTTGTTAGATACAAGACTTTTTACATCTAATATAAAATGTTTTAAAATACTGGCTATCTCAAAACATGCGACAGAAAGTAAAAACCTTGGAATGTAGGTTGATTCCTGGAAAAATTATGCTCTTAAAAATTACTGTAGATGTTAAAAGTGCATACATCTTGCGTCAATAAACATCGGATTTCTGATCTGGTATCAATTAAGATTTCTCCATTTGAAATACAGAGAACTATCAATTGATACCAGTTTTGAAATCCGATGTTTGTTGACACGACCTGTAAGTACTTGCTCACCTCCAGGAACAACAAAAATTCTGATTTAGAAACATTTTTGGCTCTTTGATATCACTAAAAATCAAAAACAAATTTCGACAGTCTTTAAAATAAATTTTTAATGATCTGTAATGCCATTGTAATACACTTTCATAATGATCATTCAAATAGCATCATAGGCCAAAATATTCTCAGTCAGTACAGTAATAAATTTTGGGTTAACAGTACTGTATAGGCTGTGATGAGATTCACAATTTTTACTGCCTAAAATTTATCTCGACGAAAACTTATAATTAAAACGAGATCTACATAATTTACACCCATAAAATAAAAGAAATAAATGCCTCCCTATCTACAAAAGATAGTTGAAAGTCAATAACAATAAAATAATAGATTATTTAACAGCCCAAACCAAATATTATGTACAATTTTAGGAAACATTAGGCTTATTGTTGAGCAAGAACTAATTTTAGGATATTCTTAGTCAAAATTAACAAATAATCATTATTTGCATTAGCAGAAATTCTGTTACCAAGCTATTGAATAATACAGGAATTTTACTTTGAATTATTTAAGTAATATTTTGTTTATTATTATATTCAAATTAGCCTTGCAAACTTTTTTTTGGCATGGACGTTATAATAAAGTGCCATTTGAGTTTTATTCAATAGGCAGTTTAAATCTTAATGTAGTTATTCTGCATAAATTCTCTTCTTAAATTATTTTTACGTATTCTGAATCATTTCACAAACACTTGCATTAAATCAAACAAAATTTCTGCCAAAAATTTCAAATAACAATGTCCACTTTATAATACAAAATAAAAAGTCAACATATATCAGGTTTTAGAATAATAAGAATCAGAGTGTTGCATATTTAACAGGTAGAAAACAGTCTTTAATATATATACATCATGTTCATGTAAAACTAAAAGTATACATTATTATTATGACAAGAAATATTTTATGTAGGAAAACAACTGCTCCCAAATGTTCAAATTTACAGTTAGGGAATGCAAAGTCAAAGTTACAATGCTCATGTTATACTAGTTTGTCATCACAAATTTCCAATACACAAAACAAAAAAATAATTCTTTAGTCTTGTCAGAAACTTTGAAAGAAAAGCTAATAATATTCAGTCAACTCGAAAATGAACAAAAGAATACGTTTATAGCTTAGAGTTTTTCAGAGTTTTGCTAAAAACAGAAAACTTCATTTACAATTTGGAAATCAATAATTTACTTGACATACTGCTGAACTTTGAGAAACAATACATGTATTTTGGCGATGATTTCTTTCTCTAATTGTAACATGTATAATTTTTATGATAGTTTGTAATTTGTAATCACTTAGCTACGTAATAAAACTGTCATAGGTTTACAATTTGTTTTATAGATTATTTTAAAATTCCTAAATGTAGGCCAGTGACTTGATTTAAATTTTTTTATGCAATGTTAAATATTCTAATACAGACCATAGATGCAGTCTTTGGTTCCAAAATTTAAATTATCATATCACACTAAAAATTGCAATCCCTAACTGTAAAAACTTAAAACAAAAATCACAATTAAACAATTCCATCATGAGTAAAAACTAATGATGATGTCCGACGGCTAATAAAAGTGGCAGCAGCGCACCTAGAACAAGTGCAAACAGTTCTATTCTACGGAATCCCTTTGGTCCATCTGATGGGTCTGAAGTAGGCATCCCATGGGAGTGACCCGACCGGGACGTTATTTCTGGTAGGACATGTACTGTAGCTACGTAAAGGAAGGTACCGGCACTGAATAACATTGCGATGCCAGTTGCGTTCACACTCGATAATGTTTCTTTACCCTCCTAGAAGAAAAGTAAAAGATTGGAGTTAGTTATGCTGGGAATTATTTTCCTTAGTTCTGTAAAAGAAATATGTTCCTTTAGGGAAATTGACAGTAGCTTTAAACAAATATATTTTCAAGGTTGAATTTTTCATTATAAAGAATTATAGGACACATTCACAAGTTTCGGTTTTATAAAATAGTATTTATTTATAAATACATTTTAAGTTTTGGGTGATCAAAAACAGAAAAAGAGCGATTTTTTTAACCTGTTGGCTGAAACAAATTCTTGAAGATAAAAAAAATATTGGTCATAGGCGGCACTACAGGGGGGGCAGCTGCCCACACATTAGCTTTCGAGAAATAAGAGAAAATTTTTAAAAATCAGAAAAATGAATCAAAAACAATAAAAACTGAAAAATATCAGAAAAATGAAGCCAAAATTTTGACAAATACCAGTAAAAATTGCCTAAAATAAGGAGTTTTGCCCATCAAATTTCAAAATTTTCTACGCTCACGTCAACCATGGTGGCGATTCGCGGCCGGTCTCTGACGGTATCAGTTTTAAAAGTACTTTGCCCCTCCATTAGAAATGGTCTGATTCCGCGTATGATATTGGCCGTATTAATACGTACGAAATATACAATTACGTAAACGAATTAGGATAAGACAAAGCTGCTTTAATAAAGTTTTTTATTCGTTTCTTTCGCACGTTTAGCGAAAACTGAGACAAGAATATCATTCTATTAACCTTGGCGAAAACGATGTTTTGAACTCGCGCTACCGTGATACCATCGTTAATGACGTCACAAGCGATACGATCGTTTCAAAAATGGCTTCCTGCTGACCGATTGAAAAGAAAAAGAACTTCTTTTGTTAGCTTATTGATTTTATTGGAAGTCTCAGCGATTAAATAACCATGCCAAATCAAAGTTTAGCCGTTCCCAGTGGTTCTGCTACGGGTAACCCACGTAATCTTACAGCACTGAAGCCTGGTAGGTCACTAATGGACTGGGTTAAGCTTACTCATGCTCAACCCGATTTGGCTGGAACTGGTGGGGCTTTCAGGAATGTTACAACTGACGAATTAGCGAAGCATAACAAGCCTACTGACGCCTGGTTAGCACACAAAGGTTTGGTGTACAACATAACTCCATATTTAGAGTACCATCCTGGTGGCGAAGATGAAATCATGAAGGGAGCGGGGAAAGATGCAACTACGCTTTTCAACGATGTACACCCATGGGTAAATATTGAGAGTATGATGAAGAAATGTTTAATCGGCAGACTGCGGCCTTCAAATTCGATTTTAAAACAAATCGCTGACCTTCCTTGGTGGTCGAAAAGTAAAGGTAAAAATGAAAGTTGTCTGGTCGTAAAAGACGAAACGCCTGCTCAACCGAGACATGATTGGTTCCAGACGTTAGCTACAGTTACAATAATAATCTACACAAAATGGATGCCAATTACAACCAAGCATGCCAGTGTTGAATGTTTAGAAAACGGAAAACTTTCAGTTAACGTTATTGTTGAAAACTATAGTCTGCTGCTACACTGGTGCTTACACGGTTCTGTGCTTTTGGATGATATTAAAATAAGTACAAATAAGACTGGCAAAGTTGAAATTGTGTTAAAAAAGTGTAGTGAAGGTTTATGGCCGAACATCGGAACAGCTGAACCAAACCACGGTACTTGGTGTCCTGTCGAGAACTGTACAAAAACTTTCCGTCCGTGGCAGCTCATACACAAATCAAAAGTGACCCATGACACGTTTTTCTTCATGTTGCGTCCGCCAAATAATTTTATACCTGGTGTTCCCCTAGGCTGGCATGTACAGTTACAAACAACGATCAGTGAACAAGAAGTGATTCGGAACTATACTCCAGTTAGTCTTCTAAACGAAACACTAAGTGATAATAATTTACGCTTCCTCATTAAAATTTATCCCAATGGTGTTTATACTCCGCATTTAAACGATTTGAACGCCGGTGACGAAATACCAGTTAGTGATTGCACCGGTTCCTTCAACATTACACGATTAACATCAGTTAAAAAACTGGTTCTTCTTGCAGCTGGTACTGGTTTCACGCCGATGACGGGCTTACTCAAATACGCTATTGAACGAAGTATCGCAACCGATCTCCTCATGTTTAATAAGACTGAGCAAGACATACCGTGGCAACTTGAATTGGACAGTTTAAAAGAAAACAATGCAATAAATGTTGTTCATATTCTTTCGGAAGCTTCGAGCTCTTGGGCTGGTCTCAAAGGTCGAATAAGAAAGGATATTCTTAAAAGTGCAGGAACTAATAGCGATGTTACAGATATCGAAAGTATTTTAGTTTGTATTTGTGGACCAATTCCTTTCACCAAAGAAGCAGAGAAACTTGTGAAAGATTTAGGTTATAAGAATTCACATACTTTCTTAGGGTAAAATATTTTGTGTTCGTAATAATCAGATTAAATTAATTGACTTTATACAGTTGGGAAAGAAATCATTTCAAATATTTGATAAAAAATAATCTTAATAAAACTTGTAATATTATTCAGCGGGACAAAAAATATCAAAAAACTTTTAAATAGTTTAAAGAAGAATGACTTTACTGTTATAAATAAGGCTACCAGTATTATCTTTTAAATAGTTTTAAAACAAAATAATTCAATATGATGTTGAATTTGCTGATTTTCTAAAGTTTTGTGTGCCAACTTAATCTGAAAGGAATATTTTTTTCCTAAGTCAAACTGCAGACTATAACAAAGTTCACTTATGAAAATTAATTTTAAAAGTTTTTCAAATTATTTAACCAATATTTTCTATAGGTAGGGCTATTTAAAAAAATAATTTAATCATAATCACAGAATAGGAATAACTGTTTTCTTCATGTTAAACTTTATTTTCTCTAACTGTATAAAAGTCAATTATTTATTTGCTTTAAAATAATTATTATTACAATGTGTACTGGTAGCTAATAGAATAGCCTAGCATTACCGGTATTATAAAATGTAAGGAAATTCACAAGTGATTAAAAGGGCTGGGAATATCAGAAAGTACCGAAATGATTATTGATTAGTAACATAATCACAAAACTTCTATTATTAGAACAGAAATTCAATAAAACCAAATTATTCTATTTTTTAAAAATTGATAAAATCTAATTTGTGTTGAAACACGTTTTTGGTAGCAGATAGGTCTATTCAGTTCAGTATCTGCTTGCCAGCATATTTTTTTGTTGATAGAAATGAAAAGTTGAATTCTGTAAAAAGCACTCTGTATATTATAGGACATTACCTAACATGTTTCGAATTAAACAATTCATCATCTATGAGAACAAAGAAAGATAAATAGTAGGACTTATAAAAGTTATAACAAAATAAATACTTACATAACTGCAATTAGGTGTTATTGTTTTAAATACAGTACAGCAAATGCAAAAAATTCATATTTTTTGCATGAATAATTTGCAGTTGCTGTTCTGTATTTAAAATCCTACTATTTATCTTTCTTTTGTTCTCATAGATGTACGGTCCCTGATGATGAATTGTTTAATTCGAAACATGTTGGGTAATGTCCTATAATATACAGCTAGTGCTTTTTACGGAATTTGACTTTTCATTTCTATCAATATACAATATTCCGCATATTTTTTTGTGTTAGGTCATACCATTATTTTTTGTTGAACAGCATTGGAAACAACATAAATTATTTTAGCTTTATCAAAGTTGTGCTCTAATTAATTTCCCAACCCTATTATGTGAAATGTCTGAACTGCCCAAAACCAAATAATTATTTTATTAATGTTACTGTATGATGCCAATAAGTTATTATAAATGTTATTACTAATTGTTAAAAATTGTGAAAATCAATGGACTGAAATTCATAGTAAAGAATAATATATTTTGGCTTCTATGTAATAAAAAAAAATGAATGAAAGTAAATTATTGGAGTCTTAATATTTTTAATTATACCCAAAAATTGCACTATAAAAATAATTATGCTCCTAAAAAAGAGAATGAATTTTACAAGTGCAAGTCAGCAAATAAATGACAGATTGAGAGCCTATTGATAATGTTCACTTGTAGAAAGGGTAGTCGACATCGCAGTTTTTTATTTTTGATTATATAAATTTGTCATTTTGAATAAATGATGTTTTAATGAATCTAAATAACTTCTGATAATTTCTAACGATTTGGTTTAGTAGGTTTCGAGAAATTAATTTTTATAAAACGCTAAATTCCTATCTTATCACATGCTGGGGGACAAATCTATGCCCCAGCATGCAATAAGATAGGGATTTAGCGAAATATAAAAATTAATTTCTCAAAAACTACTGGACCAAATCGTTAGTAATTTTCAGATGTTAATTAGATTCATTAATAGATTATTTATTCAAAACTACTAGTTTCTATGATGAAAAATAATTTTGATGACGTATTGGTAAACATTATGAATAGTATTTTTTTTAAAGAAGTAGAATATTTGTTGAATTTATTACCACAGGTAACTTGCAATAAAAGATATTTGAAACAATTTTGGAGTAAAAAGAGATTTGGCTTGAAGCTTTCCTTGATATATGATGTCATAATAAATGGAGTTTTGTGCATTTACTGTATTTTTCTACACTGAAGAAATTCCAGAACATAAAAAAAAATAATTAATGTTGAAAATTCCATTTCTAATATAATAAATCCAGGTGTACTGCACTTTTTAAAGAAATAAAAGTTGAACAGTTCTTTCTATAGTATAAAAAATCCTGTAGTTTATACTTGTTAACTAATTTCCATGCTTTTTGAAGAAGTTTGCACTTCTTAGAAGAAATAAACTCGTGGTCCTATTAACTAAGTGAAAGTGAGTGGAAAGCATAACTAGCGAAGTTAATATTCAAAATTAGCTCTTGTTAAAGAGACCCTTCACATTGAAAACTATAAAGAAATCGTGTATTAAGCATCAGAATACAAGTATAGATTACTTTTTAAACGGACATTTCTTTGTCCAGTTATTCAACAAAACTCTCAGCACCATCGCAACTGTACTAGATCTCACTCTGACACTTCCGTATGATACAGCAAAGAAGTTTGGAGAGTAAGAAAATCCGCAGGAGGGTTGTGTGCGTTGGGCAGTGTATCTGAGCGGAGAGTTTTTGCTGAATAACTAGAGAAAGAAATGTCCATTTAAAACGTAGAAAAGTTACCTGTACTTGGATTCTGATGCTCTATACACGTTTTGTTTATAGTTTTCAACCTGGAGTGTCCCTTAATTCCCTTTAAAAAAATTTAAATTACAATATTTTTCAATGGTTTATGAAAGTACTGAATTGTTTTCTAGAAACCTCTTTTTAGCCATATAGCCTAGTAAAACTACAAATCTCAGAAGTCACAAACTTCACTTTAAAAATCTTGAAGCTGGTAGAAAATCTTCAAGCCAAACGTCTCTAATGTTACTTTCCACTGTAAGGCTTTACAATAAAAATCAATTTCTTATTTTTAAACCTAATCTTTCGAACTAATATTGAGTCATTTTACAATAGTTTTAAACCAACGATACAAACTTTTTATAAAAAATATTGCTCAGAAAATGAAAATGATTTTAAAAAGCATTATGAATATTATTTGAAAGTTCAACTTTCTAATTTTGAAAATTCAAATTCAGCCCATCACAAATAACAAAACAGAACTATTCAGTACATATCATCAGGCAGATCTGCATTACACTGTAATCCACGATCTCTCAAAGCTCTCATTCTCAGTCTTTCTTGCTCTTGTTTTGTTTCTTGTTCTATTCGCTGAGCGTCAAGAATCGTCTCTACAGGAACTTCACGTAATGGTGTGTTCGTCTCTTTTTCTTTATCCTGAAAGAAAGAATAAAAATAATATTGTAATTAATAAATTTGATATTGATTTTCACAACAAAAGATCTAATTTTATCCACTCAAAAGTACTCTTTTTTATCATTTTGACAGTTAAGAGTTAGTCTTAGTATTTTCTATCAAAACCCACTGTTTTCGGATAAGTTTTCTCTAATACCATTTGAGTTATAAGTCAAAACATTTCACAAGGAAATTATCTGTTATTTTTTCAGAAGAGTACTTCTAAGGTGAATATCTCCACAACCGGTGATTTTTTTAGATAAGAAAAATAATATGAGTTATTTATATCAAGAAGACTAATATTATGTTATAATATCAGAAAAGTCAATTTAGC
>JAQIWE010004259.1:0-10960 GCA_034698565.1 Campodea plusiochaeta | reverse complement strand
CAAATTTGAAAATATTTTATCGTAATCAATTTGATATTGTTATTCTGTGGCATTTGTCAACTTACTATATGTAAACATAGTATCTAAATAAACATATTATTCTCTCTACAATTTTGTCTTAAAAATCACGAAAATTTCACGATTTTGACAATTAAAAAATTTATTATATTTTTTTGTATCATTTAGGGTACGAGTAATATCGCTTGCCTTTTTCAATTTGGTCATTTAGTGGCGTAATTAGTCTTATGTCATCCCGTTTAAAAATAATTTTTCCAAAGGGTGGCCATACGAACATTCAAATCTATCATTTTTCAGTATCTTAGGCCTATACGGTAATTATTCAATTGACCCTTAATTGGTGGATAAATAAGTGAAATCGTTGGTTTAAATTGATGGAAATGTGAATGAAAATAATTGATCGTGCAGAAAAAAAGATTGCTATTTTGGAATTTTTTTTAAATATTAGAAGTGTTTGTACTCGTTTTAATCATCTTTTAGAAGCTTTTCTATTAGTAGTAAATGTTTCTTGATACAGCTCCCGACAAGCTTATGACATAAAATGTAACCTTAAGAAAAATTGGATTTTGGTGGCCCTTTGTGGCTACAGGAGACACAATTTGGTGGCCATTGACGCGCCAATATGGCTATTTGACAAACACTTCGTTGTAAATATATACGTTAATAAATTTTACGTTATTTAGCATCTCTCCACTAATATACATTTTACAATCTTCATATAAATACCTTAGCTGTAATTACATAATCAAAATAGTCTATCAATATGACTGCCAAATACAGTTGGTACGTCTCCTTCCCGAGCTGGTCATTCCACTTTTTGGGGGACATCCCAAGACGTAAACAAACTCTACCAAATATAGATTGGTGTTTTCCACCAGAAATGTGTGAAGTAATTTTCACAGCAGGGAGCTCACAAACAATAAACAATAGGTATTGGGAAGAAAAACGATTTTCTGTGATATTTTATATTACCGGTATCAAAATTTGGCAAATTTGACCTCAAATTTGAACTATTGAGAATTTTTCAAATCAGAATAATATAAACTATGACACTATTGTGATAAGTACATCATTAAATGATATGATTTCTTTAATATAGGTGCCTATGTTACATCTAGTGATTGCAATCTTTTTCCAATCTCTGGATTTCGGGATTGACTTTTC
Source organism: Campodea plusiochaeta (assembly GCA_034698565.1). NCBI lineage: Eukaryota > Metazoa > Arthropoda > Diplura > Rhabdura > Campodeidae > Campodea > Campodea plusiochaeta. Next base: position 9,778 of record JAQIWE010004259.1, on the reverse strand, counting down.
ATCAATCCCGGGATCCCGAAATCTCGTTTTCTTCAGAGTTATTGATATATTGTTATCATAATTTTAGATAGGCCTAGTAAACAAAATTCGGAACCTGGGCATGTTACACCTTATAGGAATCGGCAGATAATTATCGGAATCGGCAGACAGGAGTGAGACTATCGATAGAACACGAGAGTAAACCCTGAAAAAAAAACGAAGTTTTAATAATTCATTATTTTTAATAGGCCTAATTGCTAATTCTTTAGTTCTGCATCCATTAATGTAGAATTTGTTAGAGTTGGGTAAAATTTTTAACTTACTAGACCTAGTCTTAGTAGGTAGTAGCTCTAGATTCGAACATTCGTATCCAACCTTGTTTATCACTTTTTTTAATGGGATTACAAGAGACTGATCATACTACTAAATGACCAAGCCAAAATGGCAAACGAGATTAGTCTCAAACAAGACAATTGCTGAACTATTTTTGAAACATTTTATTGTGATAAAATTCATCAGTTCGTCAAATTAGTTGTTGAAATTCTTGTGTCAATGAAGAATTTTACGAGCGTCAGTACAAACACTAATTTCATAGTAGGAATTATGACACCTTTGGAGTCTGTAATTTCAATCTCGACAACTTCTAGCTTCTATGTCTTTCTTACAATAAAAGGTAGTCCACAATCGACATCATCAGGAAATTCAGAATTTTTACTACAACATTGCAATTACGGTAACACCAATTTACGCTTATTCTAAAACTCAATTTTCAGAAGATATTAAGGTGATGCAATATAATTTCTGGGACACCTGTGATTTAAATAAAAATATCTCATAGGTTTCTCATGCTTCTTTTTCCCTTAGGTTTGAATAAGAATAATCATGTCAACAATGTCAGCTAATGTGAATGAGTTGACTGAAGAAGAAGCCATGTTGAATATTCCTGACATGGAAAGTTCTTCACTGTCGGAACAGAGTACAGAACCTGCAGAAGAATCAAATGCAAGTAATCTTTCCGATCAGCAAACAAAAAGTGAAACTGGCAGTTTTGTTGTGACTGAGCCAACCCACACAACTGGTGCTTGGAATACATTAGCCACTCTGTTTGGTGGAACACAAATAGAAACAGATTTACTTAAACAGTTAGTGAAAGAAGAATTAAATAGTTTACCTAAAGACAGTTTAACAAAATTTCCAGAGGGTAAAATGCAGAATATTTTATCATCATGTGATTCTACACAGTCTGAATTGGATGAAGTAGCTGGCTTTATATTAGCTGCAAGATATGGTGAGTTAGTGTATGGTGAGTTATACTTTAAATAACACTCACATTATTAGTCACAAAACTGCATACCTGCTAGCTATTCACTCTATGAAGGTTTTTCACTGCTAATTCTCAATACAGTACTATACTGGCTTTTATATTCTATTGCTTTTTAAAAGTTACATTGATAGTTTCAAAGGTTTTCAGTTTTTTCACATAATTTTTCCTAGTTGTATGGGAAACAACAGAAGTGAAGGGGAGGTGGCTAAACCTTGTTTAGAAATTTTCAAATCTAGTTTAAAAAACTTTTAACTTAGATCTTTAAAAATTATGTTTAACAGTTTAGTCAGTGAAACATGAACTCATAATTTTAAGTAGGAACTTATTGTTTAATTATATTTTTGTAATAAAATGTTATATCTGGAAATAATTAAAGCTTACCATTTACTCACACAAAATAAATTTCTCAAGTCTTCACTGAGTTCATTATTTATATACAGAGTTGAATTTATGACACTATTATCCTAATATCTATGCTAGAATTGAAATGTCAATAAAATATGTCATGTTTGTTTATTGATTTTCCTTGTTAATATTGCATGGTATAACAACACTTAAGAGAGATACATTTACACGTTAGAGTGTATATTCAACTGCGTAAGTTGTTGCTTTAGAAATTATAGTGCCTTAACGACTGAGCTGGAAGAAGTAAAATTTTGTTATCTTACATAAAGCTTATAAATTATGTAAAGTATCTTGCGAAGTAAATATGAGAAGGAAATTGTGTGAGTGAAATTCTACACATGACATAATAGCACCAATAGTATGTTAGTAAGACTGAATAAGTCAGTAGTAATAAATCACTTTGTTGTATTTTATTTCAGCATTTAAACCTGAGATTGACTCATCTGAAGACTCATATGCAGATGACAGTGAAGAGGATCCAGACTTTCTGCCACCTGGTGTCAAATCTAAAGTGAAGACAAATACAAAAGAAAAGAAGAAAGAAACATGTAAGTGTACAATTATTTTTTTTTACCAAATATAAGTAAGACTATGTGTTAAAGGTCTATCTAAAATTCATACTTTAAAAAAAAAGACTATAACATACTAGACCTAGGGTAAAATAAAATTTATTTTTAGTAGGCTAATTTGATAGGATTTATAAATTATACAATATTTTTGTAGAGAAAATGACATGAAAGCTCATTTACCTCAATGTTATTTAAAAAAATTATGCTAATTTCTCCCGAACAATTTTAATTTAGTGGATAGGTACCAGTAATTTTGAAATTGCTATCTGGTGATTTCAGTTATCTTGTGTTTGAGGTTATAAGGAATATAGAAAACAATAATTATGTTAATGACTGACACTAGGAGTAGTTTGGAAGGGATATGAAATGAAATAAATATTTTTTTTGATTTCCCTCCCCTCCATTTCCAGCTTTTTTTTTTTAAAAAATAGTAGGCTTATAGTGTATGATTGAAAAATATGGTTTGAGCAGTTAAGTCATCTGACAACATGCAACAAAACAGCTGCATTGTTAGTCAGAATAAAGTGGAAATTATACAACAGTCGTAATAAATTGGAAATAATAAACTATTACAGTATGCTACAGCAGCGTCATAGTAGGTAACTAGGTATGCTTGTTTTACAAATTGCTGAATTGCATGACATTTATATACATGTATTTATGTAATTAATTATGTAGGTATATATGCTTATTGATTTAGTTATTACACAATTATGAACTTTTGTTCATGATGTAAGAATAAGCTATTATACCCCTCTTGCAAACATAAGGCCCAAATGTATTTAAGAAAATTGACGATTTTGACAGGAGAAAGTTTTCTTTACAGTGGTAAACAATTGTGATCCCTTTGTCCACCCCTTTGTTAGGGGATTAGAACTGTCAAAATGTGCTAATTATACATTTAGGTCTTATGTTTGCATGCGAGGTTTAAAGGAGAACTGAACTGAGATGAATATTAGATAATGAACTTTTTTGAAAGACCGAAATAGATAAGTACCATATTGGTATGGATAATACGTCTTTCAATTTCTCAAGTTTAAAAAAAGTATTTATGCAATACGTTTAATACTGTAATAAGCGTAACTGTATGCTGTACCTAGCGGATTTTTAAACTATTTAAGGAATATAGGCCTAATTAAAAACTAAATTTTTATGTCTTGATGTATGTGATTTTCTTACTTCTAACTATTGTAGTATGGTAGGGTAGACAATAACAATCATCTCTTTGATAAATTAAAATTCAACCTTACAGTTCTTGTATCATAAATGTTGAATTTACTGACTCAGACTGCAATTTAAACTAAAAGCCACTTTCAAGGCAATTGACATTTTTTTTATAATAGGCCTATAAGAAATCTCGGATAAACAGATTTAGTCCTATAGATTTTATTTTGCAGGAAAATTTATCGATATAATTCATGTAAAGTTCAAACACTTGTTCAACTAGTAAGGAAACAAGGGCAAGTTGAAAACAATGGAGTTTTATTGATTTGCTCAGATGGTATGATACAGTACTTAGTCGTTAGTCATTATTTGAATTATTCATTGTGTCAGATATTGTGAAATGAAACAGTAATATTGATAGATACATGCAGTGTTTGAAAAAAGTTTCTGAACTTGGTTGACAAAATGGCAACGAGCAGGTTTTCTTTGTTGCCAAATTCTATTACCAGGTTGCCATTTTGCCAACGGTAAATAACTTATGGTATTTAAGCCTTGCAAGTGTAAAAATATAATTTTATTTTATAGTAATCTTTCAATACTGCGAATAGTTATAGCCAAAATTGAATTAGCCTATGTTATTCTGTCTGTCAAAAGCAATATTTTTATAGTTCACTGACATTAGAAAAAAATAGCATTAGGGATGGTAAGTAATTAAACTATTTTTAAAATAAATTTAGTATACATTGCACTGGTTTTCTGATATTCTTTTTTAAACATACAAGTTTAGTAATATCATAACTTAATTTTACAGTGTGTTCTGATATTACTAACTTGTAAGTATCTTTATTTACTGACAAGTAGAGATAATATTCAATAAACAATGTAAGAAACTCCAGAAAATTTTTCAATTTTACTGGACGTTTTTAACCATAACTTCTGAACACAAAATCGTATTTTCAATCAGAAACTATCATTTGAAAGAGCAGAAAAAGACGATTCCAAAGTTGTATAATATGACGTATTTCGGACCATTGACGAAATTAAAAAATTACAAAATAAATTTTATAACTTTGGTTGCCAAAAATGGCAACCACCCATTTTCCTTTGTTGCCAAATAAGAATGTTCTGTTGCCAATGCGCGCCAATTTGCACTTTTTTTAAACACTGATGACAGTATACTTGCGGAAAGTAGAGGTTGGATCATTTTGTTCTAAAACTTGAGATCGGAGTATTTTGAAACTTGAAATCAGTGCATTTTCATTATTAGTGAATTACAATTTTCTAAACTCATAAAATTTGCTACTATAGTCATACAACTTTGCTAAAAAAAATTACAATTAAGTGGAAGAAAGGTAAACTCTACTGCCAAACTTCCCTGCTAAAACAAACAGCAGATAATTCTTTTGAGCTAATTAAGAAGAACAATTTCATATTGCCATTTCATATATTATTGGTATCTAAAAAAAAGCAACATTTGCAAATAATGTTTAAAAACAATTGAGAGATAGCACATTAACACTTTGGCAACCAACCTTTCGCTCGACATGTACGTTGATAGTATACCAATCAGCGATCTATCGACGTTTTGAAATTCCCGCCATTGGATGCGCGGAGATTGATGGCGGACGTGTTATCACATTTTTTGGCCATGGGAATATTCAAGGACATCTGCAATGTCCGCTGACTGCATTTTATCGCAGTTAGCAGACGCAGACACATGAAAAACAGTTTTGTTTATTGTTTTTGCCAATTTTCGTAAGTATTTCTCCACGTTTCTGATTCAAATGGCCGAATTCGGAAGACATAAAAGATTGATGGTGTGATTTGTAGGCTAGAATAAAGGCATTTTGAAGGTTTTTAGTGATGAAATTAATGAAGACAAAGACATATGATGTCTTTGAGCATTTTACTTACCTTAATGTCGATGATGTCATTGACAGGGTGGCAATTACGAATTTAAAATGCAGCTGAAAACCTGATTAGGCCTAAGCTTTGCCTATGATTAATTTGACAATTTAATAAAGATTAAGGTAAGCCTAGGCTAGCAAATGATAAATTTGGGATCCTTGAAACATTTCCTACATTATATATACAAATTTCTTAATTTTACACAGGATAGTTGATTAGTTGTTTGTAGTGAATAAAATTAACAGAAAACATTTTTTTTGTTTATAAACAAATGAGTGGTTGAAGTGGAAATATTGATGGTCTGCAAAGTGTTAAATGTCATATCTAGAAAATATCCTACAATTCATTATTTCCTTCCAGTTACTGTGTCGTCTACTGAGTTGTGCGTCGAGTATAAGTTGTCATCTTCCGACAGCAGAGAACCTACTAAACAATGAGATCACATGGTTAAAGAACATAAAAGAAAACGTAAAGAACACTGGTGAAACACAGGTGGATGAAGCGTTACTTGAAGGTCACTTAGGTATCACTAGGGAACTCGTATCTTTTCTAACACCAGAGAAGAAGTATGAACTAGGAGGGGATGGGAAGAAAGAAGGAAATTTGATAAGGGTAAGTGGGTGTTTTATTTGTTGAAGGGGTTTGCAAGTAATTTCAATGTGATTTGATAACTTTAGTGTACCGGTAATGGTCAAAATTATGATTTTACAAAGCTGCAATAATTTCAGATCTTATTTTTACAGTGATATTAGCGTACAAACATTTAATTTAATTTCATAAGCATCTTATGTATTTATAATAATTGTAGTAACAGGCAATTAACCACATCTTATTGTTAAAATATACTTCAGAATAGAAAATCTTTCAAATGTAAAAATCACCAAATTACAACTTGCTTTCAGAATTTAAAATGTTTTTTTCTTATAACAACAAAAACCAAATACTTTACAAGTTACCATAAATAAAAGGAATATCAATTGAAAATAAAACCTATCATTGACAGGATATTTGGATAAGTTAATCTGTAAAGTGAAATGAAAATCTTTTAAACAAGTAGCTTCCTAATTGTACTGTGACTCCATTCACAACTGACCTGGATGCATGGTTTTGTTTTCTCCCCCGTTAGGACATTATGGATGAATTTATCTTCCCTGCGTCTAAACTGATGTTACGTATGCATCAAAGTGGTGACTTTCCATCTGAAGGCCCTTCTATACCTGTATGTGGAACACCTCACACAGTAGTTGCTGCAAGTGATGTCCTTGTGTCTCTTTGTACTGCCTGCGTACCCAATCTTAATATAGTCGTACAATCACTTATCAATATGTTTTATTCAGGTAGGTCAAAGCAGATTGTGGTTTTATGTAGTGTACAGTGTTAGAAACTTGATTTATATCTCAGTTGTCATCAGAACAAGTTGTTCATATATTTTACTTGTCCTCTAGGGAAATTAGTTGTCCTAACTCTTGATTTTTTTTATTAGTACTTAAAGAATTAACTACTGGTGCTATTCATTCGATCTAAACACGAAATATTACAGTTTCCGAATATGTTCAGAAAGCAAATGTTACTGCTACGGAAAAACTCTCCGAAAACAAGTTATAACATCCCAGAAAAAAAACCTGATGAAAAAGTTTCTGATAATAATTTACAAAATACGTCCTCGGAAACTAATGAAATACTGAAGATTTGATGCTTCAACCGTTAGCTGTTCTGAGGACAACCATGTTTTTTTTAAATGGTTGTCCTGTAAAAGAAGTTATTGTCTGGGACAACAAGACAATAGGAAATTTCGAACGCTGGTAGTGTAGGTTGTTTATTGATCAACTTTAAAGTTTTAAAGATGGTTAAAACTTTTTATGGTTAGCTGCTAAAGTAGGCTATGTACAAACTTTCTATCTGCTTGGAAATTTAATCTAGGGAGAATACTGCTATCATAGGTAGAGTAACTGGTAAAATAAAATTTTAATAATGTGTGAATCTGCATAGTCTGTCAAAATTCTTTCAAGATAAAATCACTTGCAAAACTTAGTCTAGTATTTTCTCTAAAGAATTGGAAATATCTAGGTTAAACTTCAATCAAACTGTTAACTGGAAGTTATTGGAGTGATAGTAAAGCTCTCTGTCCAGAGTCCAATTTTCTCATCCTATTTCCATAGAATTTACAGTTATATAGTATATTATATATGAACTTTATTCATCAAATTGTAAATAAGAGCTGCACTACATTATTTTGCAAATTGCAAATAACACTACATTATTTTCCATACTATACTGTATAGGGTTTCCATCGGGTACCCGTTTTTTGTATCGAGTAGACATTCGTGTAATTACTACCCGAAAACGGCAAAAAATGACGTCAGAAACGGGAGAAAACTAAGAACATGTCGACGAAAATTAAAAAAAGTAAAGAAATCAAGGAACATTTTTCGGCACGTATGTATTTATAACCTACACTTACGAACTGGGTTGTGTGATTACCGAAAAGAATTACGTTTTTCAAAAAAAAAATTGTAATTTTCTGCGATATCGGGTTTTCGGGTATTAAACGGATAGGAAAACACTAATACTGTATGGCATCATGAATGAATTTCATTCGTAAAGTCGTTATTACTGATTGGTCATTTCTCATTTGGATTGTGGTTGAGAGAGTTGTACAATCAGTTGTCATCTTCTCAATGTGATTTCCACCATAACCATGCAATGTAAATACAAATCTATTCACCATCTCCTATTCCCCTCCTGTGTAGATGGTGATGACCCACTCGTTGAATGGGAATACCTCCCACCAGTAGGACCCCGTAGTCCTAAAGGTTTTGTAGGTTTAAAGAATGCCGGAGCAACATGTTATATGAACAGTGTGTTACAACAGTTGTTTATGGTGCAGAGTATAAGGTGGGGGATATTAGAAGCACAAGGAGCTGCTACAGATATGGATGATGATTTTAATGGAGAGGAAAGACTGGAGGGGGAGGTAAGTGTTGTTATATGTAGAGATTTTGGTGAGAGGGTATTTCAATTCTGTGAAATGGATTTGGTTCATAGTTCTTTTGCTGCAAAGAACTTTTATCAAGACCATTTTAATATTGAAATGTCAACAAAAACTGGTATTTTTATAGTGAATTTGTTAATGTATATTTACAAGATTAATCATTATGAACAATTCTGTTGGTCTCAGAAGAAATATTAAAGTTTTAAGGGAACAATATCTTGTCTGGTGTTTTATCAATGATTTATAATTAAAGTTAACAATAAAGACTATTCTGAAAACTGGCTTTATTCACAACTTTTTTTTTTAGCCTAACTTATATGAAGCTTTGCATATTTGTCGAAGTATCTCACAAAATCAAAAAGATAAAATTGCAGAACTTTCATTTTTTTTAATTGACTGACTATAAAATTTTAAATTTCATCATTAAAATAATTGAGTAACTTGAAGATTACTAATAGAAATATTCGAATTTGAATAATTAAAAATATATTAAATTTGAGTTAAGTTAACATGTAAAAAGAGAATTGTAAAGTAATCACGATTTCCTTCCAGAACACCATGGAAACGAATGAGAATGATTGTAATGATGATAAAACTACAATAGAAGAATCTCGTAAAGAATACAACATTGGTATCCTTAAACAGGTTCAAGCCATATTTGGTCATTTAGCTTATAGTAAGCTACAGTATTATGTACCAAGAGGCCTTTGGAAACATTTTAAGTAAGTACAGAAATAGCAATGGAAATATCTCAAATTGAAAGTGTTACTCATGGTAGTTCGACTGTATTTTTGGATCTTGCAATATTTTTATTTTACTCTCTCTCTCTTTTAAAGTTGCTGATTGACAAATGGTAATAAAATTAGGGCTGTCTGTTACCGTTTATTTTTTTATACGGATATCCGATGGTTTTATACGTTCGTTATCCGTATAAACGTATAAAATAAAATTGAAAAAAAAAAGAAGAAAAAATCGCAATCTTCTCCATTTTGAATAATGAATTACCTGCTACAGTGTGTGCACGTTCAGAATTTACGTGTGTGCCCATGGTTTCGCTGCCGAATGGGCTGTTTAGTTTTTTTTCTACATGATATTTACCTATTTTTATAAGTTTTAGAGTGTTTAGCTTACGTTTCAGGTGGTTTAGGTCACGTTTGAATAGCCTATAGCTATAGAATGACCTTTGAATTACGTTTGAACACACTATTCTTTTTAATTCTCGCAAAATCCATCCACTACATGTGCCGTTTGTATAGAACACATTTACTTTACGAACACGGGCTGCTGTGCAGACGACACAATATGGCGCGATCACATGATGTATAGCCAGTGTTTGAGGCTTTTTATAGTTTTTTCGAGATTTTTACAGTTTTAGGTAAGCAGAAGTCATAATAAATCATCTTTTGAAGACTTACCTTACGATATGATTAATAATTT
>JAQIWE010004258.1:0-10961 GCA_034698565.1 Campodea plusiochaeta | reverse complement strand
CGCAAAATTACAATAGATAATATTAATTTGCAATAGGAAACTTCCACTACACAATTACAAATTTCATAACTAATTATCATAATTAATTTTTATTTTATTATTGGGTATGTTCATAATGATGGTCAAGAAAAAGAAATTCATCCACAATTCCCCTAATTGCGACTCTCCTATATTTGCAAATCAATAAAATAAATAGAACATTTTTGAGCTTCGGTTTCTTTTAACTCTACAGCGGTTCTAGATTGAACAGATCACTTTGGAGCATTAAATGTACGTGTCATGTCGGACAAACAGATCGTCCATTAGGGTTTTGATATACCAGTGTGATTAATGATGCTGAGGGGCTATTACATTACTCTTCCTTAGCAGAATTTAATCTGAGAATTTTGTTTTGTTTCCATGTTCCAGAAATCAAACGAATACAAAAGGTTTTAACGATTTATTATGACGATTGTATTTAATTAAGTTGTATTAATAAACCTGAGTTTCACCAAGTTAAAACAGAAAATGATCAAGGACTATATACAAGTATCCGTAATTCACGTGGACAATTTAGGGGAAAGGAGGAGGTAATAGTTTATCCATACAGTAGATGTACATAAATGGAAGTGGTGTCGGTAAGAGAATAAATTCATTTTATGATTAAAAGAAATTGCTGTGTTATTCTGAAGGAAATGGGTAGAAAATTACGAAACTCATGTTTCGTCCAGGTACAAATTTCTGAACTAAAATAGTATAGTGTCCAAGTGGATTTTGGAGTGAGAGGTGTTATCCAGATATGTGTCCGTTAGGGGGAGGAAGGGAGGTAAAAGTATCCAACCAGTCCACATGGATTACGGACAGTTCCAGACACTTATTAAGATGTTGTCATTTATGAATTGATATTCTACCTAACATTTTTCTTGCTATAACAATTTTTTTATTTCACCTTCTTCAAATCTTCATATAATATTAACCCTACTGTAGTCGGTTATAAGACTGTACAGTTAGGATAATCCTGTAAGTACATATTCACTTTTTCTCCACTTCTCAAAATCACATGTACATTGTGGTGTTAGCACATTGTAATCTAGAAGAATTTACAGGCACTATTTCAAAAATTCATCTTTTGCTTTATTATATGCCACCATTCAAAGATATATTTCCTTAGCATATATATCTTTCAAAACTCCAATAAAATTCTCCTGTCAGCACCACTGTATATATAAAACGTAGTACTATTCCCGATAGTACAAAGCCTAAAAAAAGGACACCATGTGTAAAAGAGTTTCTAAAATTCCTCTGGTTTTGAGTAAAGAGAAGTCTGCGGCAAGGAAGGGGGAGGGAAGCTTGCCAGAAGAAAAATATTACCACCACAATATCGCTTGGAATTTGGTTTCTATAAAAATGTAAGGGTGTAAGGTTTAAATTGTAGTGCATTTTCACTAATAAATTAAAATATTACTATCAATTAGAAGCGATGAGGTTGACAAATATTTCCCACTCACACTCATTACTCCTTTCAGTTTTCCATTCATCCTCCATTTCAAAATAGCATAATTTTCTAAAGTTCTTTTGGAATTTTTACGTGTCCATTAATAGTAAGAAATTTTAATAGCTAATTAAAAATGTAAACACAAGAGATATGTAAATGGGTGGTTCAAAACTGTTGATTTAAAAACGCTAATCTTGCAAGAGTTTTGTTCTTATAACCATCCATCAATAACTGCGAATATTTAGAATCAAGATCAAGAGTCTAGGTGAATAATTGTCGAAAGTCCATTTTCTGAATCACTTTGACTCTTGCAAAACTGTTTTGTTCTGTTGTCCATCACCAGTTTATATACGTAAACTATTCGAGTTTGGAGTGGAAGCCTACAGTTTTCTGTAGAGCTCTAAATCAGAGTTCGATTTTGATCTCAATTTTCCGTACGCCCGAGCTTGCTGGTGCTCGATGCTTTCGTTCGATGCATCCTATAAAGGGGACAATGAATATCGACGGCGCACTAAAAATTGGGGAAAATGAGGGGTTACATGACACCAATTTTCATTCATTTTGGAAATATGAACCAAATCAACATTTTTTTTTTAATTTGCCCTTCAAAACTAACATTTTCCCATGTTATTTGCCATAAGGAATTTTCTGTTTTGAAGTACCAAATCTTTGAAAATTATTTTCTCACTTATTTCTGACTAGCGCGACGAAAGCCGTTACTGGGTAACTACTGAATGGGAGCCTCCAAGAATGGTAAAACATTTTTGAGTCAAATTCGTGACCAATACCTAGGGTATTCCCTCGTTAATATGATACGATGCTCACCCGGTACTTTGGATAATCCTGGAGAGATGTCAAACACAAGGTTATCTCACATTATTTTTAACTACCTGTATCAATATTATGGTTTCAAATAACTATATAAAAATGAAATGATCAACTGACTTCTTTCCATTATTTCCAAGTGGTTAGAAAATAATAAAAAAGTTAGAAAAACGTGTCAATCCAATAGCTTAGTTTAAGAGATCATAGTTGTTCGTCTATGGACTAGATCGTGGTATGGTTTTACCGAGACCCGCGGGGTCGTGGGTTCTATTTCACATCTTACTTGAACTTCTGAAATTCTTGTTCTTAATTGGTTTTTCAAATATAAAGATGTTTGTTGATCATTTCATTACTTAAAACTGTATGAAATATCATATCTGAAAATCTGACATCCCTGAAATCGACAACAGCGAAACTTTTTTGAATGAAAGTTCTCTCCCGTAGTTTAAAGAGCGGTTTATACGCTACCGTATGATATAATTCGACGGTGGTTCGCCTACAATGGATCAGTTTCAATTCATTGTTGTGGCGTTATAAGGGATTTCACACGGATTAAATTGTTGTAATAGTTTTATGCAGCTGCTTAGTGTTGTGGAATTTATTCATTAACGGATTTTCTGTACTGTGATGAGATTCTTTGAAGTATTGGGCATTGTTCGCACTTTGTTATAGGACATACCAGCGGTTTTGTGTATTGGTTAAGTAAGGGATGTCTCACATAGCGGACGTGTTGTAGGTATTTTATAAATGAATTTTGTTTTATTTTGAAGTTTTCAGTGTAGAATTTGTGAGTTTATTAATAATGCACCAGTGTGATATTTGAATGGATGACAGCAGATATTAAATTTTCTATAATTATATACGTCGTGAGCACTGTACATCAGGGTTTTTACTTTAATTACTGCTTTGTATTACTGCATTTGTTGCAACTGACAACAACTATATTTGAATCTTTTTCGATATGATTGTAATGCAGTTATAATATATCTATATTACATAAAGCATTATTAGTGTGAAAATGTAAATACAGGGCCTATCGTATCTTTATTGACAGCGTTATTGCTTTCCAGTAATCAGAGAAACACAAGAGTTCATAATAATTATTTCATTCATAGCCAGCTTCAAAATGTTACAAATTATGATATAGCTACACTGTTACTCACCGCCGATTATTTGAACTATTGTGTTTCTCAGATTACTGGAAAGCATTAACACAGTCAATGAAGATACGACTAGGCCCTGTATTTACATTTTGACACTAATAATGTTTTATGTAATATATAGAATATAGCTGCATTACAATCCTATCGAAAGGGATTCCAATATAGTAGTTGTCAGTTACAACAGATGCAGTAATGCAAAGCAGTAATTAAAGTAAAAACCTTATGAACACAGCACAATACAGGATATGCTCCTAAAAACAGTGATTGTGAAGAAAAATGAATTTTTAATGTACAGAAAAGAGTATTGATGGAACAAAATTTTAAACAGCTCTCTTCTGGGCCAGAAAACGTAACTGTTATTTACATTTAGATGTTGGAGGCTCTCATGTTTACAAAAGACTTTTTGTGAAGTGTGAACTGTCCTTAAATATAACATTTTCGAACACTGAGCACCAGTGTGAAATGAACTTTAACCGATAAACTATACCTTGGAGGCATCAATATCTAAAGTTTTTTCCTACCTCTATACAAGTAAAACCTTAGGAGTATATATATTGCACATTGGAGTGTGAAAACAGACGCTCTACATTTCAAAAGATGGATTGTTCTTTGGAATTAAACCTTACGCTTTCTGTCTGATATTTAAGTCACCCACGTGGAAAGAAAATATAGAGGGTTTTATATATTCGGCGGTGTGGAAGTTTTCACGGTGAAAGAGAAAGAAAATTCAGAACTGTAATATTTTGTAAAAACTTTATATTCTTTTATAATCAGTCACCTATAAGAAATTGAAGTTTCGTTCTTGATTTTTCTTTGCTGTAGTTTGGATTTTTAAATTATTAATATAGTTCAGTCAGGGGCCTCAGGAGTGAAACCTTGGTGTTCGATCAAAGAGGATTTGGTGCTTGCAGAAATGTAGGAGGGTTCCTTTACTATAGCAAGTTTATTTCACACTTACTATGTGTACTGTATTTCAGTATTTTTTACATGCTGTTGAAAAGATTCATCATGGCTAGAGAAATGTTAACGAAAAACATTATTGAATGAATGATTGAATGAATTTTTTAACGAAAATCTGATAATCTGGAAGATTTTTTCAACTATTTAAAATAATTTTTCAATAATTTATCAATATTCCCCTTTTGCGTTCTTTTTTTTTGTGATATACAACCAGATTCCGATGCCAATTTTCCATTTGATGAGTTTTATTTCATTTAGCATACAGAAATTCATTTCATTGATATTTCCAGCAGAACAGAAAGTAAATTAGTTATAATTGAATTATTTTGTAATTGTAACTTAATTACGAATGAAACGTCAATCAGAAACTTATAATGTATGTATTTTTCTGTATAATTTAATATTAATTTGATACTGTAGTGGACATAGGTTTTATTAGTATAATATTATTGTCTAACATCATCAATATTATTGTTGTTTTACATTAGTCTAATATTTAGGAATATATAAATGTGGTAATTATTTTCATTATTATTTGTTTGTCTCTATACATAATTGTTCCTTTACAGTCATGATGATGAGAGATACCGAAAACATAAGCAGAATTACAGGTGCGTTGCCAGGATTTTGAGAGCGAAGAAAATTTTGTATAATTATGATGATGAGACTTCCCATTTTTAGGCAAATTTTACAGCTATTTTATAAAATGAGACGATATCTCCTAATTCTCTCAATTTTACCGAATTCTTCACTCTTTTTATATTCAGTTTTATCTTTAATATAAGGTAGTTGTCAATAAACGCTGTAAATTTATTTTTGTAAACTGAAAGGAATAGTGTTACAAGTTAGGAGTTATCTTAACTTTAAAATAATTTACCAGAAGGAAACCAGAATACTGTATATCGTAGAACTCTAAAACTTAATATGAATAACTTCTTTTTACTCGGATGTGTGATTAATGAGTAGTTTCTGAGCAATTTGAAAGGTGATGTGAGCAATTTCTAATAATTATCACATTTAAATCACTGTCTATAATATTGATAGAATTCACTGCCGAGATAAATAAAAAACTTTAATACAGAGCGGTCTTAATTCGCCTAAACACAGATATACAGTAGCTGAAATGAAAAACCCCAATCTTGAAAACTTAGTAGATTTAAAACTTTTGGTTAATATACCTTGTACTGCATTATATACTTTGAGTGCAGCTACTGTACGTCTGTGGGAAACTTTTTTAATTCTCTAAATGGTAATTGTGGATTTGGTGAAGGTACAGACTCCAAGAAAGGCAATTTGTGTACAGCTCTGAGTCTGTTATGACGATAGAGTGCACTGAGGACCGTTACGTTAAAATACAAATGACTTTTTTCAAGGAAGTTGTAATATTTGGGAAAGTTTTGTAGAATGAACGACTGGGTGTTTTTGTCGCTGTAAAATAGAAAACTTGGATATTTTAAATAATATAATAATGGGAATTGTTCGATTTCTGACGAAATAAGCAACATCTCTTTCTCACATCGGTACAATAAGTTGAAACGAGACGCTATCATAAACAAGACCTATCGAGAGTGCTGATGCTCTCGTCTCTGGATTCTTTAAAACATTTTTTCCGTCAACCGAAACTCGAATTTGAGGTGAAATATTACTCTTTTTCATATGGATTTCCTTAAATGAGAACAATATTACAATAGTTGTACATTATTATATGCGACATTGAATGAGTTACCTTTAATCTCTGCCAAAAACCTATGCTATACAGATATACTTGTTGTGTTAGTAGGTAATACATAAAATCAAGATTTGTCATGAGATATTTCATTATATTTCAAAGTTAATAAAGTAGCTTCAGAAATTGGTAAACGATAAAAAAAAATCAATAATTATTGTAAAAGAAATTGCGAAAAATGTATTTGACTTCTTCAGACTTATAAGTTAGAACTTTAAATATGGTTCAAATGTTCCATTATACATTACACTTATATTTTCACCAATAAGTTTATTTAAATCAAATCATAAAAAATGTCTAAAGGAACAACTGGATTACATGTACTTCCGTAACTTATTCTGACAACCGAGATGTTAACTTCCGATTAAAAATAAATCAGAGAGTTTTGGTGTTCTACGTAAACGTTAATGGCTTACAATAAATCATTTTTCTAGAGTAACGTATACGATTTTTTTGTCGAATTACGTATACGTGAAACTAACATGCATGACATATATTCTTCCTCAAATTACTAATTCGAAAAAGTCGTATACGTTATTCTAAAAAATTGATATATTACAAGTCGTTAACGTTCATGTATAGTGTTTACGTAGTGCACCGAAAGTCTCTAATATCTCTTTCACAATCGTACGACTTTCCAACCACCATATAAAACAAATGACTAAACCGCAGAAAATTATCCCTTCACTCTTTTTATATTTCATCGAAAAAGGAAAAAAAACAATTTTTTACCAGCAAAAAATATTCCTCTAAATAAATCTAAACCTCCGGGGTGCCGTACGGAGTTCCAGGCGCGTCCACCCACATACTGCCGCAGACGTCCCATAATTTCCCCGGCGTACACCGCCAGCAATAAAGTAAGCACCACACTGTGTAATTCGCCGTCACTTGCAATCGGCGTGCGGCTGCAATAAAGAGGCGGAGGCGCGTTTTGTTTTCTCAACAAACAAAAAGAGAAATAGAAGGAATAACGAGGGGTTCATTACTTTGGTAATCAGGTGTACACTTTCAATGTAATTATAGTGTAATCACTGTAATCAAGTATTAATGTAATCACAAGTAATCAACTGTAATTACAGAATGAAACCCTGATCCGGAAACATGTTAATAAATCAACAATCTGCTGGAGTGGTCTAAAGATAGCATTTTTATTGCGCGTTCTTCTTGTGTCATGTAATCACAGCGTAATCAAATTTAATCACTGTTGTCAAGGGTATTTACCGTAATCAAGCGTAACCGCAAGTAATCAGCTATAATCATAATGTAATCAAGTGTAATCACTGTTATCAAGTGTAATCACCTTAATCAAATGTAATCAGCTGTATTCATAACGGAATCACTGTAATCAATTGTAATCACATGTAATTAGCCGTAATCACTGTAATCACCATAATAATTGGCATCAATTGTGCTCAATAATGAACTGTATCCATGTGTAATCATATATAATCACTGTAAACATAGCGTAATTACTGTAATCTGTAATCAGGTTTTTCGGGTGAAAGGGTATTATATACCCAAAACACCCAATCAAGTAATCAGGAGCACATTTCTTTCTAGAGTGATCAATCCCACGAGAAAGAAGGGGAGGAGGTTAATATTTTAGAAATGGGAGGAGAAAGGGGAGATTATGATTGAATTATTAATTGTTACGCGTGTTTGTGAAGGATGCTATCTCGAATGATGGGAAGGAGAGTATTAGTTGCACAAGATTAGATGAAATGACTTCAAAGAAGACTGCCAGGTATTCATAAGGAATTTCCAAAAACTCAAAAAGAAACTTTCAAGGGCAGTTTCTAAAGTCAGAACTTTTAGTTTGTCAAACTTAAAATTAATAATGTTTTCGAAATATTAGTCAAGGCAAGTTGCTATACTATTGTTAGTGTATATAAAATTTAAATTCTGAAAAATAATGTTTTTCCGTAAATCTGACCTGCATATATGTAATGGAAGAAGATGAAATCAATGCTGTGAGTCAGAAAATAATGTTGTATTACATTCTTGCTTCTGTTAAATTTTGATTGGTTAATAATGCACATACTGTACGAAACCAGCTGGCCATATAATATTCTACAGAGATGTATGGGAACACTCGTGTTTTTGTTTAGTACTGTATAACATATATTAATGTAAGAAGTCATATTATTCGTAGTCTATTATTTCGACTGTTTTAATATTTTCCATATGTTAAAAATGTAAATGTGTAATGATTTATTGGGACACGCTCTAACCCGTCTCTTATAGATCAAGTAGACTCAAATTAGTGTTTCTTAAACCAAAAATCTAAGACGACAATAGACCAAGTCTGCGTCTTGTATACGAATATGCTATAATCATTGGTGCATCCACTGCATTATCTTGTTTGTAAGAGGAAGACTTGACTGTCAAAAATTTGGGTTAAAATAAATAGTCGATCTTAAGAATATCCGGTAATTCTTTCAATAAAATTTCATATTTATTTGTTAAAATTACTCGTCAATAAAGACGACAACAAAAAAGGAAGTCATAAGAAATGACAAAATTACTTCTTCCAAAACTACTGTAACAAAATCTCTTAATAACTCTTTCACTGTACTTCCTCATTTCCTCCACTTAAAAAGAAAAACAATAATAATAAACAATAAAAAAACTTTTCTTATAAACTCCAACTCTTAATATAAACCACACAATAAAAAAAATCAATAAACCATCTCCAGAAAACTTTCTTTATACTCCACGAACCAACCATCTTTATAATTTCAGAACTTCCCACGAACCAGAACGATCCGACAGTTGACCAAAATTTGATTCTCCAAAGTGTCGTAAACCGTTTTCATCCATCTTTTCTTTTTCTCCTCGTGGTCTCGATGGATTTCTCGGGAGTGATAAATTCTATTTTTGACCGCCATTTGTATTTCTGGTCACGAACGGGTTAGTGGTAGAAAAAAATTCGGGTTGAGGGGTTGTTCACTGTAGATTTTGGTGTATTTTTCTTACGATCTTAAATGCCCCTCGGTTTCCTCTTTTGTAGAGAATTATCAGTTTTAGGGATAATGTATAGATTATTGTTTATGACAAATATACTGGAATATTCTAAAGAAAAAAGTGAGAGTTGGTATAATGTGACATATTATGCTGCTCAAATTCAAAATTCTTTATTTGAGTGTCAAAAATGTTAACGTTACAAAACATTGTTCTCCCTTCCAAAACACTTACATTGAAATAACAATCCGTATAATTTAAAGCTAAAACAAACAATAAAACAATAACATTGGTGTTGAAATACTTTAAATTCTGTTGAACTATAGTATTGAATGTTTTAAAAATTTTAATTCAACAAAGAGGAAACTGAGGGACATCAAAGCAGCAGATAAAGTATAATTTATAAACATTTCATATATGGAAAATAAAATAAACCGTAAATGTTTTTCTGAGTTGGGGAGTATTCCTCCTCATCGTAAAAGTGGCGGATCATAATTCTTCCCGGTAACTAAGCACATAAATTCAAATATTTTTGAACGCTATTGTTGTGGTCCATGTTCCCTTCTGTAATTCTTCAAATACTGGTGTCTCGAACGTTGGAATATAGTGGCAACACATTTCAATACGGTGCTGTCATACGCTGGTGAATACTCTTTAATACAGCGCAAGTAATACGATTTAATATGCTTTTTGTAATACTACATATACGATGGTGGAATACGTCTGCAATATGTTGGAATATGCAGTGTAATACGACGCAATACGCTTTAAAGCAGTCATGTAATACGCCTTTAACATGATGTAATACTGTGAGTTCAATGTCATTTAATATGTGCAATTTGATTGCTTCTATTTGACGAGTAGCTATTATGTAAAATTAAGAATGAGAAAATTTTGTCGGGTTCAATAGCTCAGTTGGTAGAGCACGGTCCTGAATAGACCGAGGTCGTGGGATCGAGTCCCACTTGAGCTGAAATTTTCCATGTTCTTAATTTATTTTTCCAATGCAAAGTAGTCAGTTAAAAACATTTTCATTTATAATGATGTAATACGATTACAATGCAATGGTGTACCCCTGAAATACCCTGCATAACAGTATACACGCCTGCAAAACAGTCGTTACTATGTACAGCAACAACGGAAGTAAAGAACCCCTCTAAGAAACCTTTTTTCTCTCTTGGACAGTGATGTGCAAAAGACGGTGATTGATTGTTAGGGAGGTCAAAGTGCTATTTGATTGAAGAGGAATTCCCCATGAAGAATGTAATTAATGAGAATATAACACGAAAGTATTTCTCGTCTTTGTTACTTTATGGGAAAAGTGGAGAACCATATGTTATTCTTATAGTACTTTTGTTATAGAAATGTTGTATTTATAAATGTGAGGAAACAAAAATTTGGTATCACGGTTTCATTTTTGATCGATTTTTGGTCGTTATATGTAGGGCTCCTACAGAGACCGAAAAGTTCTCAGTCTCGTTTCAAAGAGTCAGTCTCAGTCTCGTTACATTTGTTAAGTGTCAATCTCGTTTATTTGATCTCGACTGAAAGTCTGAAACTAAACATTAGCAAGTCTCGGTCTCATTCACTTAGGTAAGTCTCAGTCTTGGTCTTGGCTCTCGAGATCGAGACCGGGACTTTAAAAATTACCATAACTAACTGTCCATTATGAACTGCAGTTCCTTCACTGGATAAATAAATAAATAAGGTCCTTATTTTACTTGGCGAGGTTAGGTCAACACTGACCTCTCTTACAACTAACCAATACATTAGAAAATTATAAAGTATTATTTGAATATATTAAACAATAGTGTTATTGTAAAAAGACATTAAAATTATTTTAACTATGCTA
>JAQIWE010004257.1:0-10961 GCA_034698565.1 Campodea plusiochaeta | reverse complement strand
GGTATTGCTATTCTTACATTTTCTGTTACAATATGTTCCTCGAGAAATTGGTATTCTTCATTCCATTTTCCCGAAGTGTAACATAAACGCCTTCCTTGCTTTCAACATCAGTATCATTATCTCTGTCGTTGTTCCATGATCAACTGATGATGAAAGGTAACTAGTCCCTCGCGTAACGTTATAACCATGGAGGACATTCTGAAAGTTTAAATTTGAAATTAGTATCACTTAACTGTGATGTCACCACTATATTTAACGTATAATGCACATTATTATTTAGTATATTGAATATATTTTAAGAAACAATGGTCAATCTTCAATAATCTATTCTTAATTTGAATTAATTTAAATAACCCAAATGAACCAAGAAGCTAATATTGTTAAGAAGGATTTGATTTGTATTTGCTTCAGTTACTCTGATTAAGAGGTTTTACTTCATAAAAGAAGTCCATTATTTAGATGAGTTTAAGTTATTACACTTTTATTTGTTTATTAAGTAAATCAATTTGATGAAGTCTTATAATTTCAACATAATTGATTATTCATATTTAAAACAATAATTCGTTGAATAGCCAATAGTAAAAATAAAGCCTGTAAGAATACTTTAAGAGAATCACATTATTTAAGTAACAATTTCCTAAGTTCAAAACATTTCCAAAATAGGAGTAGTAACAGAAGATATTTCTTACCTGAGAATAAGTTTCGTAAACACAATTGAGTCGAGTTAACAATTCTACTGTCGTTTATAGTCTGCCCTGTAGTTTTGCAAATTTCAGCTTTTACAGTTGTTTTCCAATTGCAAAACGTTATTGTTGTTTTTTCCTGATTGTGTAAGAGGGAGTTTCAAGAACGTTGAAGCAATTACTTCTTTTTGTTTGACTTCAATTGTCTTCTTATAGTTATCCTTATAAGGTTTGCCCTTCATAATGAATAAGTTTGCCCTTCATAATAAATAATTATAGTCTTGAACTGCGTCTTTAATTTTCCAAGTAGATATGAATAAAGTTTTATTATTTTCACAATATACAAAACTTATGTTACGTAACATTCCCCTACTGAGTTAAAAACTAAAACGGATTGATTTGGTTTCCAAAAAATAATAATAAAGACAATCTTTCATAAAGAGAGAGAGTAAAAAAAATATATATCTAGGCTTCATCCCCAACGACAGAACTTTTACATGCCGTGGAAGAAAAGTTGAGAATAAGAAAATAAGTTTTGTGTGAGTTGTCCTGTAGTGTGCTTACTACACTGTTTTCTCAAGAAAGTAAAATTTACAAAGTTTAGAAAATCACGAAATGGCGTAACACAGGAGATAATCCATTAGCTGTTAGGTTCAGAAGGTTTTTATTGCTTGTAGCATCGCATAATTGAGTAGGCGTGAGAAGAAGAGTACCTATTCAATAATAATTTTGCCAGGGGAATGTCTTTTTCACTATCAGATGAGCTGTCATCTGAAGCAATCTGTGTTGTCTCTGTCGAGGAACTCTCTGATGTTGAATTTTTCCTGGTTTCGGGCTCATTTATGTAGCAATAGTAGACATTTAAAAAACATTTAAGCCCTTGGTATTTCTTTCTAACAATTATCACTCAGGTAATTCAGGAAAAAGCTTTTTTAGTAACCAGTTGCACTTAGGGTTAGGATTGTTGTCCTGCACACTTGGGTATTTGTATATATATTGACTTAGGGAACTTCGAAGTTTTGTAGAATTGAAAAACTGCTTCCCGTCAAAGTCGGTAGCTGTTCCCGTATTTATATTAATGGTACAGCAACCTCTTGGACATTCGTTTTCTTGTTGAGGGTGGGTTGTTGTTATTCGTGTTTTTCGTTTTACTGTTTTAGTCCTTGTGAAGGAATTACGAAATTCTGCGGTGGAATCCAGT
This sequence comes from Campodea plusiochaeta, assembly GCA_034698565.1. NCBI lineage: Eukaryota > Metazoa > Arthropoda > Diplura > Rhabdura > Campodeidae > Campodea > Campodea plusiochaeta. The sequence goes on along the minus strand of JAQIWE010004257.1, from coordinate 9,077 downwards.
CTGTGTCACTATCTGAAGAAGAAGAGTACCTATTCAATAGTAATTTAGCCAGGGGAATGTCTTCTTCACTATCTGATGAGCTGTCTTCTGAAGCAATTTGTGTTGTCTCTGTCACTGAACTTTCTGATGTTGGATTTTTTTCTGGTTTAGGGCTCTGAGTCTACTTCTTTTGTGAATTCACTGTCATCACATCGCTGAAGGTTTACTCTTACTGTTGATAAAAACCGATCAAATATATCAGGTGGTGATGGCAAGTCCTGTGGTTTGGAATCGATTTCGTGTGAGGTAAGGTGGTCCTGTTGAGAATCACTTCTAGTATCTATTTCCATGGTGATGGCAGTAATTATTTCTAAGGGCTCTTTGCTGTTCTACTTTATTGGTCTTCACCACTTTCTTTTTGCTCATTAGTGCACTCACATATTGTGGAAAGAAGTACAGTGACGCGAGTAGTTGACCTTGTATGAATTACAGACTAAAATAATCTTGGTTGCATATTATATAACATTATGTATGTAAATATTGCTAAATAAATATTCATTGCAATATAAAGAGCGAATTTTTAATTGGAATATTTACAGTTCATATACCCTATTTTGAGGACATACATTATTATTTTTTTAGTGGCATATCAGTAATTGAACATCAACATGATGTATATTGCGTTAGTTTCAAATATGCTTAATAAACAAATATAAATTTAAATAATAATTAATGAGATATTATAATTAAAAGGGTGATATAGTTAGAAATTATAGTGTTTAACAATTAGGTCGATAAATTCAGTATCTTCCCATGCCTCATCTCCTGTACTGCTCTGTGACTTCTAATAAAAAGGTTTTATGCAGGTTAGTAATGGCATAATGAACAAAAAAGTCAGTGTTTAACGTATATCTTTTCATACGAAATTGTCATGTGCGAAAACGCAGTTAAATTTTGTGATTGATTTCTTTATTATACTTATGAGTATTTAAAGTAATACCAGAATCATGGTAGTCTTACAATATAATTTACTGCATTTCCTGTAATTTTTTGGGTCGGTCGCACTAAGTGCCTCACTTTCATGGCTATTTTGGTTATTCAAATTAACTGTTTCATAATTACCTAAAGAAATCGCAAGCATACGTGCTATTCTGCTCTTGCCTATATTATTGTCACCACATATGAAAATCATTCTTCGCTTCGCATATGTTGAATACAAATCTTCAATTATGCGTGCCATTTTCTTAGGTTCCATATGGAAGTAAGTCATCCATTTATGATACGGGTTCAAATATTGCATTACATTAGCAACACTTATTCTTTTCTCACATTGGTAATTAACGGAGTTATATAATCTCTCATAAAACGTTTTGTTAGCTGTTCTTGCCAACTCACGGCTAAGCAAGCAATCAACTGCACTCTTTTACAAAGTCTGCTGACTTAAATTTTTTTTGAAACTAGCACCATTACGACAATGATGTAAATGCAGAAAATAATTTATGGCAGCAACCGCAACCTCATATTTATTTGCCCTCTTTCGAAATTGGTGCTCTTTTGGCAAATGATAAATATAAGTTCCGTAAACCCTGTATGTCTAGTTTTAATTCATAACATAAGTTGATCATCAAAACCTGATCACATTGGTTTAGTTTCTCAGACCCTTGTTCAACCTGATACTCAACTTGCGCTTTTGTTATCCATTCCTCCCTTAGCCAAATCTTATAACTAGAATCTAAAGTGCAATACTCTTTACTTAGTGTAACATCATGTATAAGGGCTGGAGAGTAAGGATGTATTGCCCTCCATTTATTTTTATAAAATGAAGGTCTCCTTCTTGCATCAGGAAATGTGAGAAAAATGTAGGCATGGTTTTTATAAAACCACGCTACATACTCGTATGCTCCAACTTTTCTGAAATCATCAAGATATAACTCAGGTATTATTGCAACAGCGAATTTCCCCTGATTACATTCTAGCTTAAACTTCATGTTTTTACAAAGTTCAAAAAATTGTTTCAATTTTGTTAACAGATCTACAGGTCCAATTACCTTCATTGGTGTTGTGTTGCATGCTGTTGGTTGGCTGCCTTCTGTTGTATTGTGCGGCACATCCTTTATAAAAGAAATTATAACTATTATGAATAATATTTTATACTAAAGGTTTTCTTGAAAAATATATATAGTCTAATGTTTAAAATAACAATTTCTTATTGGTGACACTTTGATATAAATCTATAAATTTTCAAAGTGACCTCTAAAAAATCATAAAACAAAAAAAATATACAATTAATTTTATTAGTAATAAGAAGTAAATAGTTATGCTTCATCGTCTTCCATCCATATTTCATCATTCGCATAAAAATATTTATGTTGCAGAAAAAATTAAAAAACTAATTAATTTGAATTCAAACTTGAATAATAAGAAACTTTATTATTATTGTACATATTTATTTATATATATTTTTTATATGATAATAAATAAGTGATATTACTCGATATTACAATAATTTTGTATATCTTCTCTTCCTGTTGACGCATTTATGGACCATTCTGGTGATACCCCCAATTCATTATCTGTTTTCACCCTGATTGTGGGTCGGTGGGAATAACAGAGAGGATCTTCTTCGCCATAATTTGACATCATTACTGTTATATCGTTTTACATAAAATAGATAGTATTGACTAATGATTGATTTGTTTCTCAATAATATGAAATTTCATGAAACTTATTATAATTATTGTGAAAACTAACGATTACATATATCTTAATAAGTATTTACAAAAGTAATTAACTACATTTCGTATGTGATTTATTGCATTGTCAAACATTTACTATATTATATAGGATTAATAAAATATCATAAAAAAATATACTACTATAGAAGGTTCAATTTTTGCTTTAAAACTATTTCAAAAATATTCTTTACTATTGAAAAAATTAATTTTCGATTTAAAAACTTACGGAAAGGAACAATTTAAGGTTAAATTATGTTATCTTACACAAATTATTGCATTTCATTTAGATTACGAAAAATTTGATATCACATCTCAAAATTATCAAAGAAATAAACTCGAGTCAGTAAATTTAATCAGATATAACATTAGAATATTATCATAGATCTATTATATAAATGAAATTTAATTATCACTAAAGAGTTTATTAAGCACCACAGAAGTTACTTCTATTACATTTCTGATGGAAAACATTTTCTTTGTGTAATTTTAACTTTGAAATTAAAAGTATATGCATATCCTGTGAATAAACTTATACATCGATATTCGTCTAAATAAGCATTATACAATCTATAAATTATCAATTTCAATTTTGCACAGTTCTACTAAATTATAACAGAATTGAGAAACTCACCATTGATAACACAAGAACTCTTATTATCCATGGTAAATTCAACACAACAACAAGAAATAACTTTTATCTGAGATATTTTTAAATGAAACTGATGTGAACTCTTAATATAGTGAATCATGGTTCATGCCCACAATACTAGTCTTATTTATATAATGGTTGTTTTAGACTCTACCCTTGAATTTTTTATGCTAAAAAGGGATGAGGAATATTTCTTTATTTAAATTCAGACTAATCACAAAGTATTTTAATATCAATTATATAGTAATGACAGAAAGAGTACCAAGACAGTACACAAATTATTGAATGGAAAAATATTACACATCAATCGAATTTTAAAGAGTCCTTTATCATGTAAACTAATTATTAGTTGACAGATTATTCCACTAATTCTTAATGTTCACACCTAAACACAATTTATATTTAAATTTATTATTGATTTTGAAAGAAAAAATTAAAAATGGAAACACTTTTGATATTCGAAAAAAGGTTAACACATTGAAATAAAAATATGATATTGTTAAAACGGATTTTATTTACTGTAAAAAATTCGAGATATAATGAGAACTAATATATTTCATAAAAAAATATATTTAGATAATAAATAGTGAAAGTTCTAAATAGTATGGTTCCTTCTAAGTTTTACATAGTTTGCCTTATCTTCTTCGGGAAGTTGATTTAATTCTTTGTTGCTAATGAATATCTTTGTTGATGTAGTAGTCTTCAATGGTTGAATAATTCGTTTCTTAAATGCGATCAACCATTCATCATTCAAGTTGTTATGGTAAGTTGTTTGAGAGTTGATCTTCTCCACTACTTCTAATAAAAATATAGAAATATTGGAGCTGATAAGAAAATTTAAAGTGAAATTCCGAGATTGATTATTTTTCAGGTTTTAGAAAACGAATCCGGTAGTACATAAATAAAAAACAACGCAATAAGAATTTATAATATTAATGTAATATTATATAATAATAATATATAATGAAATTTAATCCATAGAATGAAATTTTATAAAAAAATCCCTTAATGTAGGAAATAGTTATATTAATCCACTTTTAAAAAAAAGTTTTGGTCGAGTTTTTACTTTTACATATAAATTCAAAAAGAATGAACTAACCTTCTTCATTAATTTCATTTGACAATTTTGGAGATGATCTTTTTCCTGATAACCGTTGATCAAGCTTATCTCCAGCAGCACATTCCTTCACTTCTATACAGTAGAAATAGAAAAAAACTATTAGAAATATATTTTATAGGGAATATCGGAAAATTTAGTACGCTTCTTGATTTATTTATAGAGTAATTATTTATATATTTAGAAATGTATTTTTTATATGATTAGCTTAAATATTTTCAAGATTAAAATTCGAGATGATTCTTTATTATGTATATTAAGTTTAGTGTTCCACCTCAAGATTGAATCCTAAACAATATTTTTGAAATTAACTCAAGTTTCAGAATGAAATTTTATGTTATATTATTAGTATTTAAATAAAAATATTATTAAGAATAAATATTTAAAAAAGAATGAACTAACCTTCAGAAATTTCGATTAGGTCTTCTTCCAGGTTATTGAATGTAGTCATTTTTCACTGAGTTGTAACGTAAAAAAACTACTATATTCGGATACAAAAGATGAAGATATTTGAATATTTCCATTCACGAACTATTTATTTTATAAAAGTTTTTCGTTCACGCCCATATATCATTCTTATTTACATAAGGGATGTTTTAGACTCTTGCTGGGATGAACACCCCTTTTTATCAAGCCTACCAATGGGAAGTCACAAACCTTAAATTGTTTACGTAGCAGAGTTTCTATGATGTGTGATGAATAAAAAATTTCATTTCTAGCTATATTATTCAATCATTAAGTAGCAAAAATATTTTTTCTATCATAATGTGATCATTACTAATCTTGATAAATAAGAAATTTATTCGTTGATTTGTAAAAAAAATCTTTAAAATAAAAAAAAGTTGTCAGTAGTGATTTTTATATGCACCGACAAACAGACTGATTAGACTCTTTTATCGCTTCTAATCAGCGTTTTTAGCGATAAAAAACGCTTAAATCAGCGTTTTTATTGATATAAATTGATCAAAATCACGTAAAACCAAGATTATATTTTTTATTGGCACGTACCATCGCTTTTTTTCGTGTATGTCATCGTATTTCATTTAATTTTATCATTTTTTATCATTGTTTACATTCTTTTGCGATATTATTTTGATTTTGATATATATTAAATTCGCATATTGAATGCAAACGAATTTTTGTAAGTCGCAAATCCTGTCAGATAGGCAGCACATCCGTTTCGTTTGTTCGGCCGTGTTGCCTACCTGTCAGGGAGTAATCATTTATTGAATCGTTCTAAACATATGATTAAAAAAACGTATTTTTTAGATATATCGTAATTCATATTCTTTTTTTATTAACTAAGTTGGTTTTTCATGCTGATGAGGTATATTTAATTATTTTATATTTTATTTTTTACAATTTAGTTACAGTTTAATTACAACTGTAAATCAGTTTTTTTATTTTTATTTAAAGATCTATACTTTTTATTTTATTTTATTGGAAATTATACAGATTATGAAATTAAATATTTTTTCTGAAGAATGGTTCGTAATTATTAATAATGAGAGTAGAAGAAATATGTAACGTAAAAAATAATGCATGATTGTAAACATTCTCAATTTTAATTTACAGATTTTATATACTTTTTTGTCTAACGAGGAAATTAACAGTACAAATTTTGTACGATGCATATCAAATTGTGATCTTTCGCAACGAGTATTATTATATTGTTCTACTTTTTATATATCATCAGATAAACCAATATTGCTGTAGAAAAAAAAGCATTATACAGAATACATTCAAATTTATTGAGAAATAATACAAATTTATTAATTTTTTTCTTTTACTGCGATAAATAACATTACTTCTTCATATCCTTATTTTTTCGAAATCTTAGGAAATAGCACTCTCCTCACTATATACCCCGGTTTTGAATTTGAAGGTACTATGAGCCCTCTCTGTTTTAATAAAGCTAAAAATCCTGGTGATCTTGAAGGTGACGGGAGTCTGTACACTTCAGACGAAGGATGCGAAGATTGCGATGGGATGAGACATAATTTGCAATTAAAATTTTGTCCTAAAAATAAAAGAAAGATAATAATTATAACCATATTTATTAAGAAAAAATTAAAGAATTGTATCAATAAAATGAATTTAGACATGTAAAAATAAAAAAAGTTAAAGAAAACCCACAATTTTATATTCAGTTTACGTTATTAATTATTATTATATTTCCAATTTAAGAGAAAAGTAAAATAGGATTTATAAGAATAAAAGAATTCGCAATTAATAACAATTTGATGTGTGAACTTATAATCTTAATCAAACAATGATGAAATTAAATATTTTTACCTCCTTCATTTAAACATTCGTTACACTCTTGTTCGTTAGCACTGTGCGACGTTAAATCGATATTACTTGCATTCATTTTTATACAGGTGTGTAGAGAGATTAACTAGACACAATATTGAGAAGTGGTATAGTTTCGTAATGTACCTATCCTTATATACTTACGCTTCCTTTTACTTTATGTCATCCTTCCATTGATACAGAATTATCATAATATGTTGTTTAGAACAAAATAATCATTTTTAAAGCATTAAATTGATTACAAATACTTATAATTATTCATTTATTCAAGGTGAAGTAAGTTAATCAAGACATTAGTTGTTATCTCCATTTATTTGAATAAGGTGTTTTTTCCATTGAAAAGAAAGGAGATAAGTTAATTGCTATTCTTCTTGATAATCCTAATGTATTATTGTCCCTCATTAATCTGTTTAATTTTCCAATCTTTTATACAAATATTACGTTTCCCAAATAAATCGAATAGTTTTTCCCTCTCGACAGAATCATTGCAAATCAGTTACAAATTAATTCGATCTGCAAATCAGCTCGGCTTTTATTTCAATATACAAATCAGTTACAGATTAATTACAACTACAATACAATTTTTAGTTTTTAATTTTAGATCTTAGATTCTTTTATTAACCAAGTATTTTTTGGATGTGGTCTGCAAATCAGCTTTTATTTCAATATAAAAATTAGTTACAGATTAATTACAACTGCAATCCAATTTTTAGTTTTTAAATTTAATCTCAGATTCTTTATTAACCAAGTATTTTTAGATGGAGTGGGATAAAAATAAAATACACTTATATTTTTATTGCAGTATTTTTTATTTTTTTCAATTACTTCATTTTATTTATGGTAACAGACATGTTTCTTTGTATTTCCTTCAAGATCCGAGAGGTTCCCGTTTAAATCCTTAACCCACGGTTGCTTTCCTTCCATGTCCCATTCGCAGATGATGATTTTGCACGAGATGCTGTGAGGACTGATTGCGTTGAGGCAGGACAGCACTTCGCACAATTACGATTTTGTGCTGAAATGAAAAAGAATAAATAATTGAATATAAATATCTCCTTGAGACGTAAAATGGTACCAAGCTGTCTAGCACCGTTGGAAAAGAGATCTCCCTCCTTTTTTCATACAAATTCTAAGTATTAAGACATGAAAATTTGAAATTAATTATCGCGAATAAAAAGTACTAAATCAAGAATGCACAAAGAAATCATTTATGGTTAAATATAAAAAGAGTAAAATCAAAAATGAAAACACTAAAACAAAATTTACAAACGTAAAAAATATTTTAACTTCGCAAATAATATTTTATTTTTCTAAATAATATTTTTAAAAACCTAAATTAAATTTAGTAAACATAAAAAATATTTTAAACTAGTAAATAATATTTTTTAAAAAGCTAAACCAAAATAATAATTTATAAATCTCAATTCCATTTCACAAATGTAAATTACTATTTTAAGAAAAAGATTAGTTAATGTACAGATAAAATTAATAATTCTTACATTATTTTTTTCAGATGTTATGACACCCCTCGTTGATCGTAATCTTTGCAAATTTGCTACTCGCCCTCTTCATACTGAAGTAATAAAATAGTACTTTCAACTGTTTCATTGCGATAATAAGTTAGAAAGTTACAGAAGAAAATATCAATTTATTTATTTAATTTATTAATTTGTTGTCCTATTAAAATTTTATTGTCACGTAATTCAAGTGTCATAAAGGGAAGAACAATGTATATTGACGTAACGAGTTATTTTATATCAAGAAGGTTAATATTATGTTATAATATCAGAAGTCAATTTAGCTGCAAATAACACTTTAAGAAATAATATTTTACTTAACTTAACAATAATTTTGTAAGGAAATAATTAATATTTAATTATAGTACTAATCTTAATCATAAATAATGCAACTAAAATGAGAGATGTTAGAAAATTTGATGCTTGCACAAATTTAAGTGTTTTCTGCAAGAAATATAATAATGTAAATATATTCATGATAATAAAATTGACAAATCTTTATTATTTCATTGTAAAAATATTTTTTTATAACTTTTAATTTCGAATAATTTTGTAAACTGTTGAAATAATATTCTTACCTTTTTTCATTCACTCACTATATATTTGATTTGTAGATATGAGAGGACGAGCCTTCACAATCCTACCCGTAGATGATTTTATATCTTCCCAATCACCAGGATCAATTATAGCAGGTTCTTCTCTTCTAAGTTCATCTTCTCGATAAACAAAATAAGATTGACAACCCATCCCCACTAATGTCAGTTTTA
>JAQIWE010004256.1:0-10961 GCA_034698565.1 Campodea plusiochaeta | reverse complement strand
TCGCAAGGCAGCGAAATTAAGCAGGTCGATTTGTGCTACCTTGTGAAAAATCTATCGACTATATAAACAGAAATATCGCTTGATCCGTTTAGTAAAGAAATGTCAAACTTTTTGCAATAATTCTTTAATAATATAAGGTACAAGAAAATCACAGAAAACGGGAAATTCATTATCTGCAAGTAACCCTTTAAATTTTCACACTAAAAAATACTTATTTTGGTGAAGTTGAAATTTTAGACATTTCTGAGTTAGTGATAAAATAAATGGTCATTCTTTATAGATATTATTGAATTTATTTAAGTCATCTGCCTACATGTTTTTACTTTTGATAATTTTCACAATTCCAAAAAGTTCCTCCCCATGTTGATTTTCTGCTTACACCTATACATTCAACTTCCGCACTTTGAAAACATTCGAAGAGTATATACAGCGCCTGTGTTAATAAAAGTGCTTTTTATTGCGTTTTTGTTTCAAAGGAGAAGATTGGAGACTTTATAATGTTTTTGTAATTAATGTGAAAAGTATGAATAAATTCAAACTTATTTTGTTAATGGAAAGGTGTTATATTTAGATTATTAGATATTCATCTGAATTTGGAGTACTAGAATATAAACTCTATCCTTTGCAAAGCATCAATAACAAAATCATTCAATGTTTTCGTTTTTATCTCCTAAATAATTTCGGAAAGAAAAGGATTTATGCGTTATTTGTTATTTATATGAGGTCCGTCACTTAATGGTTTGGCTATTTAATACTTTTTTGATTTTTGATACAATACTGAAAGAAATAGAAACAGCTATAAATTGTCTCCGTTGAACAAAAGGTGCTTCAAAACTTATAAATGTTTGCGAAATTACAGTGACGCTAATGACAAGCATTATCGGATTTCAAATAATTAAAAAAACAGCAGGTCAGGAAATCTGTCAAATCTATAAAAAGCAATTTTTGTTCTTTTTTTTTACCAAATTGAGCAGATACATCAGCAATGTAAAATGATACAGTAAGGGAATTAATAATAATAGATCAGTTCCTCAGACAGATATATGAAAAATAGATAATTTAAGTTATTCTTGCAGAAATAGGACTGTCCACGTTAATTGCTCTTCTACATGTAGTTAAAATATTAAAGAGTACATAATGGTCTTAAGTAGAAAGTAAAATAAAACTGAGAAGGTTATAGCATATTTACATTTCCAGTCATATTAACGCTTATGCAAATTAGCACAACGAAAATGGTGAAATTACGCTCTTAACCAAATGAAGGAGATGAACATTTCCTTCGGATATGTGTTCGGATTTGTACAAATGTACTATATTGTGCAAAAGTGACTTGATTTACTTTAACGTGACTATTTTACTGCAATTTCTTCACAAAAAAATGTATTTGGTAACTTTCTGAAACCCAATACTTCACGTGAATTGTTATATATTCTGAGTGATCATTAGAAATCTAATATTCTTTTGGCTTCGAATCTATGAGACGTAACATGGATTTGATTTATTAAAACCGAGTACCGGAAACGCTGAGTATATCCTTCAGGAAATTCCTACAAGTCACTTACTGCATGTTGTTAATAAAGTTCTTGTTATATATTAAAGACATTTTCGAAATATTAGATGGTTACTGTGCTGCAATATAGAAAACAATTTATAACTAACTGTATTTTGGCAATTTTCAATAGAGGATTAGCTAATTCAATCGGAAACGATTCCTTAATAATATTATAAACAATGTAATTTGTAAATTCTGGAATGCAATTCTTTTTTACTTTTAAAATAAATTACATATTTGAAAATTCCAATGTTATAAAATACTTCTAATCCATTTTTCAAAATCCTTATTATACATATAAAATAAACATAAATAAAAGATATTTTAAACCTTCCAACAATTTGAACTTTAAAATTTACACTCACATTACCGTTAAAACTAATTTCTCACAAAGCACATCAAAGTTATCGTCACATATCACTGTAAATTATATCACACGCAGTACACCGGACGTACCAATAACGAATTACCACTTCAACTCTATATACACTCTGTAGAAAGGTTTTGCTTTTATCAATTAACACTTGTTCATTGATACTACTCTTTGCCACTTCAGCGGAATTTTGAGTGTAATTATATACGGAGTGGTCTGGTTTCCGCACAAAACGGTGTACAGTGTATGTATTCCGGAATAGATGTTGGAATAATATTGAGTATGTGTGAAGAGTTGAAGAAAATAAGGGGATTATCAGGTTTTTAAATAATTGTGGAGTGTGAGGAGATTTGAAAATTAGTTTTTTTTATTACGATTTTGTTATTTATCTTAACTAGTTGTGGAAGTGAATTTATAAATTAGCATATTTCTACACCTGATGCTTAACGTAGTTAATAACAGTACAATGCAGACTTTTTTTATTCAAATTACTTTAAAATATAGGATTTCAAAATTACTTTCAAATGGAAACTGTACAAAATATATATTGTACGACAGAGTTTTGTTTGAAATAAAAATATAAATAAGCTAGTAATTTTATTTCAAAATGACATTACGATTTCAGTATCATTATTTTACTGGTCATGTACTGTACGAACGTTTAGTTGTTCGTACATCATTAAGGAAACAAAAATAAATATGGAAAATAATAATGACTTAGGAAACAAATATAAAAAAAATACTTTCACATTTTTAAAAATCACGAAAATATCACATTTCCCCCCACCTAAATCATTCATATCCTAACGGTAACACAACCCACCTAACTTACACAACCCCTTAATACATTACCCAAGATACCCCTGTAGTTACATGTTACCTGTCACCAGTCCCTCATGTCATATTTCCTTATACTATTACTCTAACGTTACCCATACTATTTTCCTTTCATTAAGGTGTATTATAACAAGGTTCAGTCCCCTGACATATATGTTGTGCTTTGTACTTCCATGCATGTGGTTTGACCTCGCCGAAGTTGTATTATACGGTTATTTTTACAGGATTAAGGTATTATTATGCGATGAGAAAGTGATGGACAAGTTGCCTAGATGTTAGGGGGTTGAGATGTTGGTCTTCTAGAAGTTGAGTTTTAGTTTGATAGTGGTGTAATTTTAAAGTTTAAGTTGCTATGACATTTTGTAATATTTTTGGAAGAAGTAAAAAAAAAATTAGTGATCTCTTAGTATGTTTACGTCATACGCATAATTATCATATTTACATAATATAGTAATACAAAGTCCGCATTTTGAGACAGTGAATATAATTATCCACTTTTATATCAGTCATTGAAACGGCTACTTTTCGTAATTATTATATACAGTACATAATAATTATAATATGATATTGCTAATATTCCTAAATTAATTAGATTAATCTGTTTTCAGGGTTTTATTATTTTGAAGTATATTCCAAATAAAATAATAAAAAATAAGCTAAAGCATTTCATTTATAATAATGATTACTGTAAATCAATAAAACGAAAAAAAATCTATTAAACTATAATAGCTCTAAAATTTTAATAATAATCGCTTCTGTAGATCACAGTTATAATAAACATTATTTTAGGTCAATGTATAATGTTACGTAATATCAATTTAATCAGTCAAAATATTAATACCCAAAACCTTGTAACGACATTAGAAGAAAATATAACATTGTTAGCAAAAAGTAATACTTAACGGTTAATAAAATCCAATTTCGTGTAAGCAATAAAAATCCGATTAGAGAAGCTACTTCATTCTAAAATTTCTAACTTTATTGCAAACAGATTCCCAGTTCTAAAATTTCTTTTAATCATTTTTTTAAATTATCAAGGAGCACTTTTCTCTTTCCTCATTCTTCTTCAGAATCTTGATACAACTTTGCCATCTTCACAAAAGTTTTGAAAAATGAGAAAAAAGAGCAAATAAAATGAAAAGAAACAAGTTTTGAGACAACTCTCAATGCAGAAAAAAAGAAAGAAGAAAAAACTAATTAAGGCTCCATTACTTATAATGAACGGGAAAAGGTCTGTAGATATGTTTATGGTAGTAAAAGTTTTATTTTATGGAATTCTTGTCTTTGTAAAAATTTATATCAATATTACTGTAGTAATTATGAAGAGTAAAGTGAAATTATGAAATGGGAATATATTTTTATAGTTACGTTTTTCAAGTATAAAGGTATTTTCAGAAAATTGTGGAATAATGTATTATTTATTGTAATTCCTGTGTTGCTTATATCACTTGTTATAATTTGTACACTATAAGACAAATCTCTGAAAGGATGTGCATTGTATTTTGTTTTAAGCTGTTGAATGAAATTTCATCTTCTCAATCCAAACTTTTAATTTCTATTATAACAATATTTAAATGTATAATTTATCTTAATATTTTAATTATTACAAGCAGATAACTTATAGTTAAAATATTTCAAAACTCAACAATATTTTGAAAATTGGATATTCACTTTTTCTTATTAATTGATTACTTACACATAATCTGTTCATTTGCTTATTGTATACAGGGTGGCCCAAAAAATGATTCCCCTATTATTATAACGTGATAATTCCTGAAATACTGAGGCTAGAATGACATAATAAAAACTAGGTGAAAGAGAATCTACTTCTGTTTCCAAAAATGTATAGTTATATGACAGTCATGGCCATGAAAGTTTTTCATAAACTTAAGTTCCTGAAACAATACTGCATTAAATACAGGTATTTTCATCTGAAGCAGCAGCAAAATTATATATTTTTTTAATTTTTATATAATTATTTATAAACTATAACATATATCAATATTACCCCTTTACATCCTCTAATAACAATTAAAAACACTGTACCTCTTTTTCCTTTCTTTTGACATTTCTTTCTTTTTCCACTAGCAGTGGTCATTCATGTTTTATTTTATTTGTAAGGCAGTAGCAGTCGGAATACAGCTTAGATTACCGTAAAACCATACATTTTTTAGAAAGAAAACAATACCATCTTTTATATGCCTTTTACATCGTCTTTCTATCTTCGTTATTTGAGAAAATACGGCGTTCTATGAAAGCATCCCATTTTTTGGGCCACCCTGTACGTATTAATAATAATAATAATAATAATAAAACTGAGCTACTAAGTACAGATATGTCAGTTATTATGTAGTACAAATAATCTGGATGAATAGATTTTGCTAAACTTACCAACCAATATGAGTGAATAGGTATTGTGGAAACGTGTTTTTTTTACCTGAAAAGTAACAATAAAAACAATTAATTATTCATGGAAATGAACGCTGAAAAGAAATGAACTGCCGGTCATTACTTTATTGGTAGCTTAATGTTTTTAATATTTCAGAATATTAGATACTGTATACTTAACTGGACGCTAACAATCTGAGTAAAGTTAAATAAACTATCTGCAAGAGACAGCTCTTCCATTCTAAAAATACTTTTAAATCATCTACTGTATAGCCTAGGCTATTCTCATAATATTCAAAGGGGCAACTGAATCGTAACATTTTAGTTAAACTTTAAAATAATATTAAACATTAGCTTATTATGGTGTTTTTTACTAATGTCAGTCAGCATTATAAAAAGTTAATTTCTTCTTTTTGACAAATAACCCAGTTAATATTGTGATTGAGGAATGCAAAAGTATAATGAGAACTTTCAAGAGAGAACATTTATATAGTTTAATCAGGAATAAGGTTTCTTTCATTTAGGAATAATTTTTAAATGGTGTAATCAATATAATGATTTGACGAAATATAAAAAAGTGCAAACTACAAAGTGGCAAGTACGAATAACGAAGGATTTGATGGCCAGAATTGACTTGAAACATGTTGTAAATTAAATTTATGATAATGTGGTGTTTGATCCTCACTCAAAAGTACTCGTAAAAAACAGAGAGCACAAGTAAACTCATCTGACAAAAATATCCCTCATAAACGATTATATAGAACAAAAACACCTCCATTTTGCACCCCATCTTATCACCCCTGAAGATTAATTCCACCCGATTCCAACCAAACTACTCGGAAAAAAGTACATCATCCCTCGTCTGGACATTTCAACCATTTTCATACCCGAAACCTACGAAAACAAACGCTTCGTATCAGTCATGAAGAAAAAGAACAAAATCATGATTTAAAGCGAGTTTGCTTCAGAAACCCGGGGATATTGTCTCTTCCAAAGAAGATGTCCTTTTTTCTTTCGCTTCATCTTCAACAGACCCATCCAAAATAGGGTTGCTATATCAGAATATGATCGGGTTTGTGGTTTTATTGGAAGTTTTACAAAAAATTAAAGTTTGTGATGATTTATAATGTTATTCCCTGCCGATATAACTTTTCATATTTCATATGCACAACTAACACAACTTATCTCTATACTTTCAGTTTAGTAATTGTGTCAAAGATTGCATATGTGAATATGTTTTGAGACCTAGTGCAATCTTTTGGGTTTTGGCATCTTCGTATATCTTTATTATTTTTCAATAAATGTAAAAATGTAATATTGTAATTTCAACAACCAAAATTATATTGACTGATACCAAATGTTAAAAATATTCTCTTTAAAAGTACTAATATTTTTCAAATATGATTTGCTTAATTAAACCAATTAGGTGCAAATTTACTATTACAATTACGGAGTTCTGAAAGTGGAACACCGGTATAATGGACAGATGGAAGCGGAAATTTGAATGCAAAATTATTTTCAAATAAAATAACATGATGATTAATTTTGCTTGGCTGATATTTATAAACTATAATACCATCAAACCTTTTAAAAATAGAATGCTTCAAAAATCCTTTAACTGCCCAGTTTCATACAATTAGAAATAACTTTATGAAGAACAAAATACAATTGCAAAAAGAACAAAGAAGATACCATATACGTTTCTTGAGAAAACTGTATATACTGTTAATCCTGAATCTCTACCTGTATTACTCGGTTCACAATTTTCTTAGAAGTACCATTATATGGATTCAAGTTACAACTTATAAGAAACAATCAAATTATAAACTGAACGATTTCAATTACTTACTAGATTTCAATTATCTTGAATTAACAGAATTCTGAGAAATTCAAGTCTGAAATAGTTAAGCTGCTCGAAATGAGCAATTTCTATAGTGATGTAAAGTATGTAGGCGACCCAGCAAGTCTGAAGTAATTATTGCGAGTTTAATAATTTGCAGTTCGGAATTCTTTGCATTACACTTCATTATGATTAATTAGACTGAAGCACCTTTATTAATAATTATGATATTAATGAGTACTATCGTCACTATAAGCACAAGTTGACAGTTATACATCACAGGTACTAGAGGTGATCAGGTGAATATATTACACAGTTTAAATTCTGCAGTTGTACAGTACATGAAGAATCGTCAAGCGTCATAACAATTATCGTCAAATCTAACTGCTTTTAACTAAATTGAAATAAAAATGCCCCTTTAATTTATGGTCGTGTGGTCACATTAAACAATATTATTATGAGATAAAGAGTTTTAGTTGACTAGAAAATAATTATGAACTTCGGAATTTTCCACATGACATGAGATAAACAATATTTTCAAGTTACATATGCAAAATCGTTAATAGTGCTTTTTCTGACACGAATGTTTTATTTTCCAAGAATGTAATATTGTATTAGTTAACAAAATTTACTATTTTCAAATTATACATAATATAAATGAATATGAACTATGAAGTTCAAAACATTTTTAGTCTTATTTTCATTAGAAGAATATAAATAAACCTGATGAAAGATATAATTATGATAAATTACAGAAATATCAAATAGAGAGGGGTTTGAACCTGTGACCTTTGGATATCAAGTACCATTGAAAACGCTAACCAATTCTATGTCATATTTTTGTTCTCAATTTACTAAAATTAACAACACTATGTGAAACTGAAGAAATGAAATTGCTCCCTAAACGAACACAAATAATAATAAAAAAATTGTCTTCCTTATAAATATTAATAATTATAATAAAATTAACATTTCCCTTCCTAAAAAAATGCACCTCTATTAGCGACCCTTCCCGTGTTTCCCCACCTCGAAATTCGCACATCTATTCCTCTATCCGGATCAGACTTGGCGTAGTAACCATGACCATAAATTTCTGCCCCTACCATTTTCAGACTGTGGTAATGTACTAACCATTCATCTTAGTTTGCGCCCTTTTCTTTCACACTTTTTCCCTCTTTCTGCAGGAGTTCTGCAGGAAAAGAAAAGGAACAGGACAATCTAGTAAGGATCAGGCGAACTTTATATTAGGTTGATGGGATTTTTGTTTCGGAGATTCATTTGCATCGTGGAGGAGGGGAATGGGGGACTGGGATGGGGGGGGGGTGACAAAAAGGATTTTGTTACTTTTGAGAAGTGGAAAGTGACAGTTTGTGTTTTGGTGAAATTAGGGGATTTTCGGTGTAATACTGCTGGTTGGTTGTCGGAGTTGAATTATGTTTTGGGTTGCAGGAAGGATTATTTTCTGCAGAAGTTTTGGATACCTATTTAGAGAAGGTAAAACTGGGAAAATAGAAATTTTAAAATTGAGATGGTGGTAAGTATAGCGCTCTGTTGAAATACGAGAGATATCAGCGCCAATTCCTATTATGGTATTACGTACATCTGATCATATTTTTTTGTTCGTTTTATTGCTGTATCGACAACTAGGAGTTCAACTATCTTAATATTAAATTTTTGGATGTAGTATGCTCTCCAAGATAATCTGAGAGATATTCGAGATATCATGATTTTACTATTTTTCATTAATGAATAATTAGAACTTTTCTTACAAATTGTAAGTAAACCACCTTATTCTGAGCTTCGCAATTTAACTGTGTAGATTGAAGTTGAGATTTGATAAAGTCGAATAATACATTACTATATCATTTATGTATAAAAACTCAGATAATAATTTCTGTGCCTACTGGTTCAAATTAAGCTCTGGTAGCCTTTAATCCAATGATTAATTTCGGGCGCGCATAAAAAATAACGAAATTTGGTAAACCCCATTAGTCATCATGAATTGATGACAACGGATTTGCATCCCCGTAACTAACTTCTCCACTACAGGTACCACAAGACCACATCAACTCCTGGAAACTCATCCCATAAAAAACTATATTTTCCAAAAACCTCAAAAAACAATCACCATCCCACATTTAACAATACCCCCCCTCCCTCCCCCCTCTCATCTTGTGAACAATCAAAATGCTCCACACACAACACACACGTTTAACGAATTCCTTTAAAGTTTAATTTGAACATGAGTAAACACTCATTGTATTGATTTGTTTGATTAAAACACTACCAGTTATTCTCTCCAGTCTACATAGAGAGATATAGGATCGAACAGAGGATGAGTGGGGAGGGAGAGCGATTGGAAAATAATATTTTGGTGTGCTGTTTGAGGATTATTGATATTCCGTCCTGATAACAACAGTTACTGATTTCTTATGGTGTGGTACTTATATTTTCATCTCTAAAACAATACTATAGGGCTATACTTAAATCAAAATTGTTATCAATATTCATTATTTTGTAAAAGGATAAATCCTATGTGAATTTTATTATCAAAAATTCCATTATTTTGAAATTATTCAATTACGCTCTCAATTATTTAAGTGCTATAATCATGAGGTCCACATTTTCTGATGATTTCTAAGAGGCACCTTATATTTCCGGAATATGATCAACTTTGAAACTAACAAAAAACTATGGAAATATATTTTGTATATACTAAAATTAATCATTGTACTGAATAGGATTTAACTACAAGCTGTCATGTTTTGTGTTAGGAACTCAAGAGTCAATAAATCTTCTTCTCTTACTTCCGGGCTCCTAATTACAAAAACTAAATGAATTGAAAGAATCAAAATGATTAAAAATTTACTTTTAGAATAAATATTTTTGTTTGCAAAAATAGCAAAGGCAAAATTCGCCAGATTATATCAAACAAATTCTATATCTCTTAAAATTTTGACTTCAATTCACATTTATATAGTCGATAATTAACCCTACGCGGCAAGACAGTTTAAATATGGTGATATGCAGCTACCACAAACTATAGGAATAAAATTCCTCTGATTATCCCAACTACCTAGTTACTGTCCTTGTAACTGTCTGTATGTGAGTTGTCGATAGTGTTTCTACTCCCTTTGTACCGTAGGGGTGATGTTATACTGTATGCACTACTTCATTCGGAATAACCCTTTGAGGGTGAAAGCACTTTCAACCATTAAAAATATAACTCACACTTTTCTTGTTGCAATATTTAGTCGTGTCAGCATTCATTCAATTATGCTGGATTGAAGTTCGTGTATTCGAAATATGTTTGCGTATAAAACATTAATGTAAGGTTTAAGAGGAATATTATTTCCTTTTGTTGAAGGGATTTTGTGATTTTATAATATGCAGATTATTTCATACAAGTAAAATTCTTGTTTATTGTTTAGTTTACTGCATGAGACAGCAAAATTTGCAGTTTCCATACAATTCTGGGCACTATTTGTGTTTCACGGTATATCGAGATGTGTTCAACGCCGACCTTTCTTCTAAGTAAATAACTATATCTTATTTAAGTGTTTCAAAATAAATACTCTGTAAACATATTTCATTTAAATCTTTTTATTGCTATTGTATTTTTATATAGTTATAATGCACTATTATTTTAATCCCAATGACGAAACAACAGTCAAAGTGGAAGGTGAATCTATCGAAATTGTACCCAACTTCAAATATCTTGGTAGTTACATACAGGGGGGCTAAAAAACAGCACCAATTTGGAAAATGCAATTTCTGAAAAACTATAGCAGATAACTGATTGAAATGAAAACCCCTTGAAAGTTCATGAAATTCTCTTTCCAGTGGTGTATAATTTTTTAATAATACATGGCGGATTACTGACAATATCGCTCTCGATAAAAAAATCTACCCTAAGCGAATGTTGTCAAAAGAGGTAAATTGACAAATTTGTATTTTCCGTAAAGAAATAG
>JAQIWE010004255.1:0-10963 GCA_034698565.1 Campodea plusiochaeta | reverse complement strand
ATGGGTTTCCAAAACAAAATCTACGAAAGTCGTCAAAAACGGTAAATTGACAAATTTGTATATGATTTTTTTTTTTTGAAAACCCGTTTACGACCGTAATCAGGAAAATATTTTTATAAAACTATATATTTCTGGAAACATAATGGCATGAACTTTCAATTGGTTTTTATTTCATGGATGTAGTTGCCATAGTTTTTGAGAAATTAGTTTTCGTAAATTGGTGACACAAGTTTTAGGGCCACCCTGTATATCCGTCAAGAAACATTAGGAAGCGATTTTGCTTATGTGTGTTTTGTATATTACAGAAATGCTTCTTAAAAAGTTTCCACCTAAAGTTATATTCAATAATGTTCAACCATGTTCGAATCATGGAGTGCAGCAAAGTTACTTTTGAAAGAGGAGTTCCCAAACTTGAATGGGCAGTGTTCTTGAAACGCAAACCTTGTACAGCAAAACATTGACTGCAACATCAATAACTGGACTTTTCATTTCTTATACTTCCACTTAATAAAATCGCGTGATCATACTTCTTATACTGCAAAACTACTGCAGAATAACTTTTTAACTTTGGATAGAAATAAAATTTGCATTCTTAACTTTTTTGTCCCGATTCATTGAATATCTGCTACTCAAAAGGTTAATGCTTCTTGGATTTATTCAGAGTGACTGATTTTTTCACACGTTCTCCGAGCAAAAAGTAGGATAATGTTAAAATATCCATCAATGAGGCATGGGAATAGCTTGAATTAGCGTTCGAAAAACCTGTTTATTATTATTATCAACAAACAAGTTAGTCTTTGTATATTGTTAATTTTGTACATGAAGAAGCACGGGCGCGCATGGAGGTCTTTGATTTTGAAGCCTGTATATTAATTTCGGAACATAATGTGCGAAACTTAAATTGATTGTTGTAATTATTGTTGCTAATAGTATATTAGTCAAGGATTGATTGATCCTGGTTTATTATAAACGGTCAATAACTTTCGAGTTGTTGGTGGTCTTCGGAACTCAATTTTTGTTTATTAGCAGTCAAAACATTGTCAGATTTCCTTTAGAAAAAATAACTTTTTGAAAATATATTTTTACAATATCAGATTTAATTGTTGAACTGAACTTATATATTAATGTCATATGCAATTGATTTTAGCTTGTTTATCTGTATAAATATTTTGAAAATAATATGTTTGTATATAGTTTTAATAGTTAAGTTTCCAGGCCAGCATTAATACTGTTATATATACGAATAATTTATGCATTGTTAACATGATTTCTTTCTCTCTGAACTGTTTAAATACACAGTTTTTCAAAATTATTTGTGTTAATGTTATTAGAAAATGTATACAGAAAATATACACTAGCTTCATAGATACAAATGGTCGGTATAGTTTGATTAAGAAGAGAGCTGGAGACGGCAAATATGTACAAGAAGCGTCACCATTGTTGCCTGCGCGAAAAGAAAGTTGTAGTGATGTTCATCAATTCTAGATCATTTCAAAAAAATATTGAGGTATTTACGCCCGTGAAAAATACATTCTCATGTCGAAATTTAATACTGCAGACCCAACATATAAAAAATTCTATTGCTTCCCTGCTGGGATGATACAGAATATCGTGATTTCTCCATTACATCATTATACAGATCGTGAAATATTTTATTTGCTTGGTCAAATATCTGAATCTTTTACACCTCGTTTTCTTTTCTTTTCGTGTGAACTTCACGATTATTGGGTTTTGAATCGAACGAGTGACTGGATGGGCACTGTGGTTAAATCGTCTCATATATATACAAATGGGAAAGTTCGACATTTAATTTCAGACGTTATTTGAATGGGAGGATACTGGCCCACTGAAACAGTCTAGTAGCTATTAGAGAAACTATTCATATAAAATTAATAGAGTATATAAATCACAGAGTTAAAGATGGATACTCCTGGTGAAAATTTTCGAAGTGAAGAAAATGACTATTCTTTGTTAGATTAGTTCGTTCTGTTTAGAGAAATTAATCATGGTTGTCGTTTATTCATATTGAGTGCAACAGTATGGTTTCAGTAGTCACAATCACTGATGCCAAAACTGATGAAAAAAATACCTTGCTAAGATCAGCTGAGAGTTGTGCTAACTCACTCTGAGAGTTTGGTTACCAATGAACTATTATTTTGCAAATACTTTGAAAATATTGATAAGAAACTTTCAAATAGAATCAAGAACGTTACTCGGAGGTTATAATTATGTACACAATGGGAAACTATAAAATTATTGTCTTCATTTTTTAAATAAATCCTATTCTAACATTGAGAATAAATTAACTCGGATTAATATTCCATTTCTTTTAGTAGAAATACTAGAAACCGTTGTATAAATAATCTTCCTTATTCTTCCAAAAACACTCACGAAGATTTCTCCGTCGATGTAATTCCAAGATAAACCCATCATTCTAACAGCATCCGAACCGAGAAGGAAAAGTTTCGTCATAAAAATTATAATTACTCCCTAGTTTGTTAAAACCAACAACTCTCCAATGTTTATGTTTCCCTTTCATTAAGTTCCTCCATCTTCGTTTCCGCCATTATCCAGCATCTTGATTCTTCTTAAAAACCGCAGTGGTTTGGACGCGGTAATGTGCGGATCACTCGTGCAGAAAACCGCAGCACGGACGGATATTGCTTCTTTCTCCAGCAGCAGGAAAGTTTAGAAAGATTGAATTTATTATACAATTTCTGCTGCCGGAAAATAGAATAAATCGTGATGTTTGTGATGTATAATGTCATGATGGTATCGCAAATACAAATTTTGTGGTTGTAAAAATAATAAACCATGTGAAGGAGAGTATAAATTTCATTGAACTTCGGAATGTCAGTAATATTGTCCTTATTGTGATTATTATATAAATAGAAATATTCCAAATATTCTCATAGTTTATTTCGTGAACAAATTCTTTTTCTGATATTTTATTAGAGAATGTTGTGTTTTTATTCACAATGGTCCTGATGATGGTGTTTTGAAAACCGAAACCTGGTCGGTTGAATAAACATTATAAGAAGAACGTTATGGCAGCTTTTATTTCATCATAGAATAAGTATTCTTCTAGACAATATCCAATACATTAAATTAAAATACTTTGATAAAAAAAATTAAGTGAACAGAAATATTAATTCGATGTAAAACTCATAAAGGTGCCGAAAGACGCTGTTATGAAAGTTACTCAGACGCTAAAAACATTTATTAATTATTATAATATTGAAAAATTTGCAAACACAACATTGTATCCACCCGAATTACAACAATTATTAACACGTAAGTCAATCACTGCCTGTCAATGAAATAATTATTTTGTATACAGCACAAAATTATATTTGAAGATATCTGAAATCGGATCTCAGTTGGCCGTAATTACAAAAGAACCCTTGACTTCTTCGCTCCAAATAATATTAGAATAAAACCATTGCACTAATCACAAATCAGCTCCAATTAGTTTCCTATCTATACTACCACTGTCATCATCATGATTCTAATAAGAAAAGCTCATTTAATTTCCTTTTTTTTTTCAAATAATTTAATAAATTTTCTTCGAGATGATCGGATGTGGGCGACTAAGTAGCACAATATTAATTTCACGAACCTCAATTCCAAAGGAAATAGAATTCATCAGATAATTAACATAAAGGACAATGAATATAACAACGATGTATTATAGTATTATATTTTCATCGTTTATACTTCTTTTCGCTCTACTTGAGATTCTTCTTCTTCTTCTTCGGAGAGAGAAAGTGAATTAGACTGAAACGAAGTAGAATTGAAAGCTTTTATTATTGGTATCGTATCAGAAGTTATTTGCGGTATTGCACGCGTTGAGTAATGTTGTTGTTGCTTCATAATATTAAACATTACTGTTGTTGTTGTATGTGTGGTTAGCACATTGTTGTTATAGGTGTTGATGTAATATAGAAATAAACAAAAAGTATACTGAGGACTGAGGAGATAAATGACGTCCGTTTTGAATTTGGAAATATATTTATGTCAAGGCAAATGGTAATGAGAGTTGCTTCTTCTTTTATTTCGTAATTTTTTTTTATTATTATAGACTACTGTTGGGAGCTATACCTTTTGTAATCTGTATAGATTCACATTTCAGTTATGTTTTAAGATCAATAAACAGTATATTTTCAATTTCGAGAGGAAAAAAAAAGCACAAAAATCGAGTAAGGAATTCAGAGAATTTTGTGACAGATCAGTAAATCTCTTCATCTGAAGAAACACTGGTAACAGAATACGGTGTGGTTGACTGGTTCACAAGTTGTCTTATACAAAATGTCAACTTAGAATAAATCAGAATTGCTGCAATAATACATGTTATTTATTATAGTGGCTTAAGAGTTAAAAATTTCATCTACGTTTCAACAAGGTTCAACTCAAAGCAGTCAAGGATTTCAATTTCCTATGTGCCAGTTTGCTTAGCATAGTTATATATATAATAGGAATATTAGGAAACAAAGGAAGTAGAAGAGAAGTGTAAAAAATGTATGGGAAACCGATGCTACCAACTGATTCAATATCAAGCTTCAATGCCATGAATATAAGGAACAAATAATCCTTACTAAGTTTGAAATTTAACACATTATTTTCCTATTAGTTTTGCATTTACATTTTGAAAAGCTTGAATTCTTCTGCTTCATCTTTGCTAGTATATTTCTAGTGCAATTATGTATAATTACTAGGGTCAAAACATCGAAAAAAAAAACGACAATATATGAAAGAGAAATTTCAACCATTGTTGTCGAGCACTAAAAATAATGTTATAAGAATGCCATAACCATATTTCCTTTATGGAAAGTGTATTCCATGTATATGAAATCTACAATAACAATTTTTCTCTTTCCAGACGTTCCTGATTCCTGTCAGCATTCGAGTGACTGATGCTAACGATAATGCTCCAAAGTTCATAGCAGGCCCATACCATTTGAACTTATCTGAAGTAACATTAACAGGCAGTAGAATACTTCATGGTATAAGAGCTGTAGATGCTGATCAACAAGGACCCTACGCAACAGTACAATACTCAGTGGTTCCTGGACCTTACTCAGTAAGATGATGATGATATAAATATTTAACAAAATAAAGTGACTCATTGTTAGGGAATAAAATATTGGATCTCCAAAGAATTCTGATAGTAATGACACTGCTTAAACTAAACGTTAAAAAGATTAATCATTTTCAGTCAAAAAATATTTATTACTGCTTACGTTACCTTTTATTCAACATGGTGACAAAGGGGAACAATATTCAAAATTTGTAAATTTAGTTTTCTTAAATTAGTAATGAGAATTTCCAAATCTAAAAAAGTTTTCTGAGCAAGAAATGTGTTGGTTATAGTAATTTTACTGAGATAAGGATAAATCTCATTTATTTCTCGAAAGGTTACTATAAGCTTAATTATATTAATGGAAGTTGTAAAGACAATATTTTTGTATTATTTAAATAGTTCTTTCAAAAATGTTAATTGTGTTCTCTTTGACACTTTTATTATAACTACTTCGACAAAAGAGCAAAATTTAACAAATTAATCCTTCTAATTATTCCAGGACTTCGTGTCATTTCCAAATGGTCTTGAGGGAACTCTAGTACTATCTCGTCCACTGGATTACGAATCTCTCACAGCATTTACAGTTCAATTACAAGCTGAAGATCAAGGTATTCCACCACAAAGCAGTCAAACTACGTTAACTATTGAAGTTCTAGATGCTGATGATCAGAATCCAGTGTTTAGGAGGCCAAGATATGAAGCTACAACCCCTGAACCTCCATTACAAGTGAGTGGATAGTTTAAAACTCCAAATATCTCAACCCTTTTGGCACTTCACTATTTTCAATGCTCCAAATTCAAGTGGAGTTTCCACTAAGGAGTCTAATTCTCCTTAGACGAGTTAGTTTTCGGAGGAACCATTATAATTTACTACAGTATGATAGCACACCCATACATGGAGCGATTCCAAATCTTCCAAGTACAAAAGTATTAAAGTTTATGGCGAAATAAGAAAGACAGTAAGGAAGTCATTTAAAAAAAAAAATGAATCTGTAAAAGTTAACATCATTCATGTAAACAGAATGATTCTAATAATAAAAGTAACACCGGTGACGAAAATATTTCATGAGACTCTCAAAAAAAGTTTCTCCAAAGGAATCTTTGAATTTTGAGCATGAGAAGAACCATAAGAAAATTTTAAATTGTTTATTATATTTATTCCATCTGAACAATTTATTCTAATTCTAGCAAATAATTCAATTTTTAATTATGGCTGATGTATTATTTCTCTCCTAGGGTTCTCAACTTCAGATCGAACCAGAAACAATGGCTGCATTTGACCAGGACCTGGGTATAAACTCACCAATCGTCTACTCACTAAACGGAGGTAGGAATTATTAACCGTATAAATAATAATAATTAACCACTTTATCGTCTTATGAATGTTCCTAATAACTGATATTAATTGTTAATACGTTTTGTTTCAGATGGCAGGGATTACCGATTCTTTGCTGTTGATAGTAAGACTGGTCAGGTGTATTTGAGGGAAACATTAGGACTGGATGATCTTCCACAACCTGTTACACTAGTTATCAGAGTAAGTCTAATAATTATCCATGTAAAATAATAATCGCATTTTTTTTAACAAGCTATCTGTTTCATATAATGTTACATCTTTTCCAATGATCCTGTTTTAAAGTTAGACTGTTATTCTATGGATATAACTACTGTTTCATATAATATTACATCTTTTCCAATAATCCGGTTTTACTTATTAATAAACTATTGTAAATTTCAGTTTAATTGCGATGAAATTCTCTTTTCACTTTATATGTTTTGCTGATATATCGTGAATGCCTCAATCATTCTAGGAAGTGAAACTTATCTTCATTACTAATATCATTCTTAAATTTATTTAAGTTAAAGTGGCACAAATTTAAGAAATATTAACAGAACTATCCAGAATCAACGCAGATTAAAAGTGAAATGATCAATGGTAAAAGATATGATTACTTTCATTTAATATCTAAAATAAGCTTGCCAATTAACAAATTATTTTCTTCTTTACAGGCCTCTCAGCTCGATAACCCTGATCGTTATGCGTTAGCTACCTTACGTGTTCGTCGTATAGGTTCCTTAGGAAGTAGTCCTGATTTACAGTTTGTTCAGAAGGAATTCCAAGCTTCTGTGTTAGAGAGTGTACCTATGCAAAGTGTTATACTCACTCTGCTCACTACACGACCTGGAGATCCAGTAAGAATAATTAAGATAGGGAAAAATTTAAACCTCGAATATGGGAAAAATTGTAAATTAAATGTACAGGATATCTTACTTTGTTTCTAAGAAATTTACCTGAGTTTTCGTAAATTTCTTTTTTAAAATCTATTCCGTAAGCTTAAATTGATTCACACTATACGCTGCAGTTCGTTCAGGTCAGCATGTGGAGTTTCATATATTCTTAACTTATTAAGCCTCTTATTATAATATTTTTTGGCGAAATGAACTCTATAATGCTGGTCAGCAAACTATTAATGTGTACAAAATATATTCAACAATTACTCCAACTTGAATCTTGGAACAATTATAAATTGTGAAAGAATAATAAATTCTAATGGCAGTTACTTTTACATTATTTATTTAGAATTGGTGATGGATATTAGTGTTCCTATTGAGTCCGAGCCTTGACTCGGACTTGATTTTAGAATCGAGCAAGCACATTTTGACCGGATGACAGAGACTTTTCTAAAACTTACCTAGATTTCTTTCCATAGCAATACTTTATTCTAAAACTCATTTTGGACCCTAACGTACTCGACCCAACCTAACTAGATTTTAGGGTCGAGCGAGCACAATTGGGTTCGACTCGTTTTTCTAGTCTATTCCAATATTCCGAAACTCGACTCGGTCCCACAGGAACAGTAATGGATATACTCCACTATTATTAATATTTTAATACTTTGAAAGTATTGTAGTAGTACCAAAGGCAATTTGATAAAACTAATTGTGATTTCGTCTTCCAGCGTGTTCAGTTCTCATTGGACGACACAGGTGGTCAGTTTGAAGTGAGTGATAAAGGAGAAATATTATTACTTAAAGTATTGGATTATGAGAAGAAAGAAACATTCAGATTCAATGCTTATACCACAGACGGAAGAATGGTAATTAAACGATGACGAATAATAATTTCTAACTAACAATTTCAGATTCCTATTTACATTTTTAAACCTTATAGATACTTCTGCTTAGATTTATATATAGTAATTTTAAATACAGGAGCAGATTCACCATTGAGTTTCTTTTTCGGGAGGTGCCAGCGATCTTTTTATAGTGTTTCTAAAATCTTGAGAACCCAAATCAATTAACTCTTCAAAGTTGTTTTGACAGTAAACCCATTGTTGTCCACTTGTTTGGGTGGTTCAAATTCTGTATTTTCTATGCAAATCGCAAGAAAGTCAAAGAATTTAAATAGACTAACAAGGGATTATCAGTTGGCAGTTGTCAGAAACACCCTTGATGGGTTAAACAGAGTTCTTATGATTGGAAATGCAGTATACATGCATACTTCTACCAACCCACATCCTATAAATATGATATTGACAACTATAATGCGGATCTATATGTCATTTTTATGATTATGAATTTTTCGTGATTTATAATATGTGTTCGTGATGACTATGTAAAGTGTTCTATTTATAGAACGGAGGTCTATTAATAACATTTATTATTAGATTATTATTAATGAAGGACTGTCTTTCATTAAAGAGTAGGAGTCATAAAATAAAATAAAAGTCCAGTGGTCGCGGAGTGCCGATGGCCCGAAGTCGTCAATATAAGATCGGGGAAACCCTTATTCCTTTTAAAAATTGAGAACGTGACAGGATTTTTGTATTGTAATTATGTTTGAATCACCATATATTAATATTAATGAATCAGACAACTGAGATGAAAATATTTATGTAAACTGATATGTAGCAATGAAAAATGTTAATAAAAGTTTTGAAATTAGCATGTATTATAATAATTATATTAGATACTATAATAAGTCTCACAGATCCAAATTAAAAGTTTGTGATATTTAAAGCGTGCAAAATATATTGGACATGTACTGTATAAAAAAAACTACAATTTTGCCTAAAATGTCCATATAACTAATTCCATATTTTCTTCTCTTTCCAGAATGTGAATCATTAATTCGTAAAATGTTAGTATTAGACCCAGTTCGTCGTTATGGTATTGATGAGATCAAACAGCATCGCTGGATGATGCTGGAAGGTCCCCCACGTCTCCTCCCCACCACATCACTTGTAGATATGGCATCCTCTTCTTCAGAACCAAATGAACAGATATTAAGGCTTATGCAAAGTCTAGGAATTGATACAAATAAAACAAGAGAGGTATGTGGGTATTGATTTTTGGAGAGTAATCGTGGTATTTTTAACTGTTTCAACTTCATTTCACATTAATAGATGCGTCCGTTAATACATGCTTCAGGCGTTCAGCAATATTGAATAATATTTATTTTCCAAATAGATTTATAAACTCTGAACAAAATATTGTGTAAGTTTCTTCAATGTAGATTCCTCCATATTTCAAATTTGTTTTTGGTAGGCCTAATGAATTTGGCATTTTATTAGAAGCTAGTTGTAACAAGCTAGAAAAATTTGAAGTTAATTATATTAACTTATAGTTTGAGTTGATTAACATTAAAGTATACAAATCCCTTAGGTTCTCCAGTGGTATTGAACTTGTTGAATCCTAAACTAGTGTAAGTTTCAATGTAACCTAATACTATCAATATTTAAGATAATATTTAGAGTATGGTACTTACTTTTTATAGTAAATAAGTTTTTATACATCTTCATTAATGCTCTATCCAGAGACACTCTCCTTATATTTCCTTGATATTAATCCATACATTATTTCCATCCCTTATAGTCTCTTGTAAATGACAGCTACGACCACCATGCTGCTATTTACTTCCTGTTACTTGAAAGACTGCGAGTCCACCGCAGCGGTAGTGGTGGCCTCCAATCCCGTGAGCAACGTTCCACAAACACTGAAGCTCCACACCAAAGAAGACCATCATCAGTTGCTGAACAAGCTATGAGGAAGATGGCGTTATCAGCATCTAGTAGTAGCAGCACTGCCAGTCCTGTTGGTGAGTTGCTGTACGGTTATGGAAAGATGCCTGATCACTTCCATTGTTGAGAATTCATTCTAAACTGAACTAAATCTATATTCTAAATTCTAAGGAAATGTTTAATTTAGTATATGAATTTAAAATAAACTGAATCCATATTTAAAAATATGGTTCAATATATTCTTCACTGCTGGCTTTGCAATTAATAAAATAAATTTTATGATTCAAACTGTCACAAGTATAAATTTTAAAATGAAGTTCCACCATATTCATATAAATTATTTAGAAGTTGGATTTGCAAGTTCTTTAAACAAATGTATATGGACAATATTTTTAATTAATTTAAAAGTGACTACAGATGAGAGATACAGAGACATTCTAACTTTGAAGCTGACTCTAGGCAACAGATTAATTCAATGCCTGAACTCAATTGTAACTGAAACTGATAATTCGAAGATGTTTTTTGCTACTCTCAATTTGTTGCCTTTTAAACAATTCTTTAGAGTCTGTACTATTTATTAGAGTTCTGATTTAAGCTGTAGATTTCCAACTTTAACACATTATTACAAAAAGGTATCAAGGACAAAGATGATCAAAGGTAAAAATAAATTGTAACTCTGTAAGGAGAACCAGCATTGTCACTGACTCCCTGTGCATAATTTGAGTAAACTAACACAGCATTTCTTCTCATCTTCAGGTCCTCCGTCACCTGACCAACCTTCCCCTCCCCCTCCTGCTCCCTCTCACCCCCCAACCACCGCCACCACCGCTTCAATCCAAGTCACCCCAATCCCTCACCCACC
>JAQIWE010004254.1:0-10963 GCA_034698565.1 Campodea plusiochaeta | reverse complement strand
AGCAGCAGTGATACTCTATTCTTTTAAGAACAATTATTATTGTAATATTATCTGTCAGCATCCTTAACTTTCAATAACTACGATGTCAATACGATGCATTATAATATACGACACATCTTTTATATGTGATGTAAATCAAATCAAATAAACTATTGCTTCATTATTTGGTTTTGGCTTCTAACGAATAAAAAAATCCAGTATTAAATAAAGAAATTTAGAAATAAACTCCATCAGGTCCAATTGAATGAAATTATCAAGAAAACTATTTACAATAAGAATTAGAATTGTTTATACAAGAGAAAGAAACACAGATGAGATAATACTTATCTCCATATTTCTAAAGCCAAATGCAACCAACGTCTTGAGATCCAACCATATAAAGTTTCCGATTTAAATAAATTTCCATGTCCACAAAGTCACCGCCCAAACATCGAATACTTTACATAACAAAATCATATTCAATATAAGATTATTATGTCGACAATAGAAATATTCTTCCTTCGCACCATGCTGAATTACTTTTACAATCTACCTGGGTAGAGTTATCTATTTCGCCTTTGTAGAGTAGACCCGGCACTGAGACCTCTGATGTAGTGGTAAACCCCAGAGGTAATAACGAATAGTCCAGAGTGTAAAACGGTTTATTGAAGAAAGCAAAACCAGTCTCTAAACATATCCCACGGCTCGTATCAAAAGATCGCTTTATTTTAAACACACCAGTTGCGAAAAAAGAAGCTTCTCGAAGGTGAGTGAATGAGTGCCTAAGGAGCAACAGCACCCAATCTCATTTCTACCCCTAATCTTCATCTTTACGAAAGAATTTCAACAGTAAAAAAAAGGTTTAGCAAATTGATAAGTTTTGTGGAAATTTGGTCCTGATGCTCTTATCAAAATATTATGTTGTGGGAAAAGTAGTTCTAAAAGATAAGATCACACGCAATTTTTTCTTTTGGCAAGAAGGAAAGAAAATGTGTTATCTGATACTCTTTTGGGTGCTTTTACTTTTACGAATGTTTTGTTGATTCTAGAAAAGGAATTGGGATGGCTTCTAATGGAAGACGGATTGTTTTTAGTTGGGAAAAAAACGTTTTTAGTAGATTTTAACTATTGGACTCCTTCGCAATAAAATGTTTGGATCGGCAGGTGGACACATAAATTATCACGCAGTGTGTTATTTTAAACTATTGGGTAAATGTTTATAGCACTGTAAACTATTCGTCATTTTTAATGGAAATTATTTTGCTGACACATTCCTCTTTTCAGAAAACAATTTTATATGAAATTGAATCTAAACATTGAATAAGTGTTGAAACAACCTAAGACTGATTAAATATTCAATAAATATTGCAACTACCCAACACTGTTTAAAGATTTAATAAAAATACCTAACACAAAAAGGTAAAATAATATATTGCACTCCAGGCCTACATTATTCTCTTTTTTTTACTTTCAAATTAGACTATTCAGTAGAGCTGTGTGCATCCGTGCAATCATAATCTATGTAAATTCTCATAAAATAAATCGAAACAGAAATGACCAAACTAATTTGTGTTATCAAAAATCCTTGCTGTGTAACCGAAATAATGACTAGATCACTGTCTTATTACTTGTAGATGTAACGTGAGTGTTCCGTTTTAACAAAGCAGTCATTAAAATGCTCACTACCCTGACTGACATTTTTATTACAAATGAGAAATAACAGAAAAAAGGTTTATACGCTCACGTACTATAATACATCTATACTGCAGCAGTAGTAGTCATATGGCAGACAGAAGAAAATTCTCATGCAAAAACATAATTTTATTTTGTAGTAAGATATCATGTAATACCAGGAGCAGACCTCTACGACATCTGATGGCAGTACTACAAGTTGTAAAATGTGAAACATATGAAAGAGTCGTGGTAAAAGGACATTGGAGGAAATAAGAGTATGTAGATGACAGATTTATTAGGATTAGAATCAGTTGGTGGGGAATATCTGTTCCATAGAGAAAACACACGAGTATTATAACAACTTTGGAAATAAATGTTATAAATATAACGAGTATAAATATAAGTACTTTGAATAGGCAGTGGAAATTCCTGTACACCATATTTTTATAGGGTTATTAATTTTTCCTACCATATTGCGGATATTACTGTATGATATTTAGAATATCGATTTCTATAACACAGCTATATGTTAAAAGGACTTGTAATAATATTGTTCTAGTTTATTCCGTATGCAATAAGCTGTACTGTAAATTCAAAAGACTAATAAATCGTCTCACAGCAAGTAGCTACCTTACAACTCAGAGAGCAAAACAAGTTTCTTATTGTGAAGCAACACAATAGAAACATTCAAGTTTCGTATTGGTATTGTGCATTCAGAATTATATCATTAAAACTTTAGGATTTATACAAAAGAAAACTTTTGATTTGGAGTATTAAAGGTGACTACCGATATTTGCAGAAAAAAAAGAGAAGGAAAGAGTGAATGAAAGAAGGGATGAAGTTTGAAGCTTAGTTACGCAAATAAAGAACCTACCCTATTACACTTTAAGGGAGTCGAGAGATCTTTTTTTACCCAGCATTGGGGCGGAAAATTCTAAAACACATCAAATATAGGAAAGGACAAAAGAAAACTTGGGTGTTTTGTTCAAGGTTAGAAAACCGTGCTGTAAATAAATACTGAAAGAGCAAAACCATTCGGTTATTTATTACATTGAAAATTTTTCTCCGTCAGAATGTCGTGCTTCTGGTGGAAAAAAAATCTGGAGTGCGGCGTTTTGTCCTCCAAAGACACTTTTGGGAAGACGAGGATTAAGATATGTTGGTAAAAAATAGAAAAGAAATAAAGCTGTTCAACCTCACTGGCAATAAGTGAAACGTGAAGAAATAACTGGAGGGGTGGGTAGAAGATCGAAGATAGCTCGCTTGCTGTTTTGTTGCACTTTTCCATTTTTTAAGAGGAGTTGTAATATAGTGTAGTGGGTTATTTGCTCAAGTTTAGTTATGGGATAGTTTGTTTTTCACAAAATACAATAGAGTTCCGTTCTCACTCTTGTGTGACCTGTAATTAACGGAAGTACAGATTTACTAGTTTGGAACGAAGTACATAAGTTTAACAGTTACGTTTTCCGCTGTTGTATTTCTTATTCTATAGTTCGTACATTTAATATATAGCCTACAACAAATCTGATAAAATCCATACATTTCATAAAAAAATATTATCTGAACGTTTGCACGAAACTCGTAAGTCAAAAATTAAGGTTAGAATACCATTAAGATTTTACTTTAAAAGTTTAAATTAATTCATAAGATAAGTTTTTCTTCTGAACCACTTTTGCAAGTTCCTTGTGTTAATATTTCCATTATGATAAGAAAGTAAGCAGAGGATTTATTAGTCGTTTGTTACATTTACAGATAAGTTACGAAATACAGAACCGGTAGCCAATAGAGATAAATCTTTCACATTGCTCTTCAAATTTATCAGCTCTTGAAACGATTACGCAAACAGAACTTGAAATTTAAAGTAAAATTTTCTCATTTGAACTGCCATCTGTAGATGTTTTCATAAACCTTGAGTTAATAAAAGTATAATTATCCAAAAGATAAACATGCATATGAGAATCTAAACTCACTTCTAAAGAGGTTCATTTATTTTTATTTCCGAAAGCACTTGACTGTTATCAATAAAATGAAAAGCTACTTCGCCTGCTTCTACAATATTTCAATTCTGTTGCTCATAAACGAAAAAGGATCGTAACGATGAAGGATATTAAGAGAAAGTAAATTAGTCTGCTTCTTTATACTCTGAGCATTTTTTATTTCTCTTGTATTTCAAAATGTTTTTCTCTTTTTTTCAACAGTTTAATTCGTGTGGATAGTTTTTGTTGTGAGTTACTGTAGCGTATAAAACGTTTGCTTCTGCGCGTCTTCACGATTTCCTAATCATCGTGACTTGAAAAATAAAATTACAGGATTGTAATTGTCATCTTTGTCTCCGAATCAAGGCAAACCACGTCAGATATTTCAGAGACTTCCACAAACTTTAGGAAACCCGAAGAAATTATTGTCAAATTGACATATTGATTGACTAAGTTGACATACCAAACGAAACAAGTATACAAAAAAAAATATCCAAAACCTGCTTTCAAAACTGGAATAAAAGTATCTAAAAATAAAACTATTTCCCTTTAGATAACAATCCAATGCCACTAATTCACATTTTATTAAACATGTAATAAACTCCATTCCTACGAGACTAAAAATAACTTTGTATAAAAAAGTGTGAACAAATCTAAATAAACCCACAAGTTGAGAAAATTTCTTTATTGAATCATGAATGTTTCCAGTAGTGTTCATCTAGACATGAGTTGAGTTGGGGCCTCCAGAGAGTTTCACAGATGCGAGTATTTTTCTTGCATATTCTCTCAACCCTCATATGAGTTCCTCTCCCCTTTTTTTCTTCTCCTCATTTCTTTTTGAGAAGACGAACGGAAGGAGATCATAAAAGATCTTCCAACAGCATCTCCCTTCATATAATGCTCTTCCCTATCATACATATATTAGGGATGACCAAATTTTTACGTTGTTTAGATATGGATATAGACTAGATCAGAACGTTTTTATCTATTTCGTGATATAAAGTTTATAAAAAATGTAATTTGTGTTTGGCTTACATAATTTAAACGATTGATTGTTCATTGTACAATAAAGATATAACTAGATATTTTTCTTCGGAAATGATTTTTTTTTTCTTACTAAAAATGATAAAATATCTTCATCATAAAACGGTATCAAACATCCGCATTTTTTTCCACCGGAGAATTATTACTACACATAAATTTCACTTGATTAGTACACTTTGAGTGATATGAAACTAACAGCAAAAACACCTCTGCAGTAAATTGGCAATTAAAGAATTCTCGTATAAAAGCAGTAATTTTTGTCAAAAATTCATATTGATATACTGAATATGACGAAAAAGCGAAAACGAAATCCAAATAAATAAGTTTCCAAGTATTTTTGAACACCCCTAATGTTCTCGAAACTGTAGGAAGTGCTTTTATATTTGGGTATGAAATTGGTGTGTACTGAGAATTGACTTCTTTTGAATTGGATTGTTTTGCTAGGAGCTTTTTATTGGAAATTAAAACGTTTTTGGGTTTTCGTGATATCACCTCAGCACTAGAGGAGGAAACTTTTTATTACTATTATTATTGCTCCTTTCGTAGATTTTTTATACTTTAGATGATAGATATGTAGTATATAAATATTTTATTTACAGGGAGTTTTATTACTTGTTTAGATGTTTTCGCAGAATGTTGGTGGATTTTATGTTACTTGTTTTCCCGCTCGTTTAAATTTCTTTTTACAGATACCCTGATTGCGGAATATTTCTGGAGAATGATTATTACAATAGTAGAGTCAATAGTTACGAAATACTCATAAATATTTTCAGACTGATATATTTTATGAATTTAATGTATTCTCAAAATATACGTGGCACTATAATATACTAAAGGAGTAAATTCAGAATAATCTTTTCCAACACACATAAGCCGTTTTACTTTCTTTGTTCCCTATTGTACTCGTTTTCCCAAGAGACCGTTAAGCTGTGTTGGAAAAGATTATTCCCGCTGTGAAAAAATACACCCTGGTAGGTCTATTCTGTTTGTAACTATCATCTGAATGTGAATTTAGTACCTACACAGGTACGAATTGAATAAACTTTGCTATTATTTTACTGAGATGATATTTAATATTTATTTCAAACTGAGAAGAAACCAGTATAATATCAATTTCATGTTGGAATACTTATTGCTTAATTAACATATTTGAATTACAAATATTTTGAGTTTAATTTAAATCTTACTGAAAAAAAAAAGCTATACAATTTATTTCTAATAAATTCAGAAACTGATAATTTGTGGAGAATAAAATTTAAAATGCATAGGTTCATCATATTCGCCACCTTTTTATAATTGTTATAAAACATAGCTAATCTAAATTTCAGAAAGATTCTATAATAAATACTTTTAAATTTTACTCTCCTTAATACTACATATATTCGTATATTTAACCCAGTTTAGACTTATACTGAATAATCTTGAGCTCCTGCTGTTAAGATTTGAGCAGGAAAAAGAAAACAGAAATGAACTATATGGGGTTAGAGGTCATTGCATAATGCACATAAGAACTGTGAAAGTAGTGGTCATAGTTTCATTTAACCACAATAGATGGCGTTCCACTTTCTATGCACCGAAGAAATTATTACATTTAAATATGATTCAGTTACTGATAACATGGCTAACTTAATAATTTAGTTTCTTTTATTATAACTATAACTATATTTTGACACTTAATAATAAAATAAAAGATAATGCAACTTTTGACACAAAAAAGTGAGAACAATTATGATTTAAATAATTATGTTTGATTGATTTATTTGAAATTTTTGTAACAACTGCTGAGGATTTATTTGTCAATTTATGGTTTAGACTAATTTGAGAATATTTGAGTTGGGAGTCAGACATTTTAAATTTTAAATGCTCCCATAATAAAGTAAAAACTCCAATGAAAAACTCATTGTACTGTGGTTCGTGTATACTGTACAGACATATGTTAGTAAATAGCAAAATAAGGGTGGTTTGAAAATATTGTCCAATATTCTAGCAATATAATTGTTGAATACATTTTAACTACAATATTAGTTTTCATTAACTTTAACTTAAAATGCTCGTATCTGTTAAAATACAGTAATAAAGTTCTTCAGACAATTGGAGATATTTGATAGACTCACATCATCAGCTTTCAGTATACTTTCATATATGAGAATTGAACCGATTCAAAGTAGTCTACTAAATTTTTTCCACTTTTTTCTCATACACGAAATATTTAAAATTATCTCAATCACATGCTTGGAAATTTGACTGCTGTGTAACTATAAGATGAAATTGTTATTTTTAATCATTTTATTGCTCTATTTCTTCTCTTCATTTAAATAATTCTTCAGATACCAACTTATTATTTATTGATGAAAATATTGATATAAAACTATATCTATTTTGTAATTGCTCGAGAAAGATGGAATAAATTTCACATTTTTCAAGCAGTTACAAATACAAAATGTTACATATTATTATTATATAAAATTCAATAATATAATCTGAGGTAACCATGATGGGTATATTATTTAAAACAAAATCGTAAATTTCAAACTTCATTCTTTTTATTTGTACTTATAAATTTCATAATTTGTAGGGATATATTCATCAGATTGCTAGTATAATATTGATCTCTTAAGAAGAATGAAAGTGTTGAATTGTTCAGAAGTGGTAGAGTCCACCATATCCATGACGTTGAACAATGTTAGAATGGCTAGCAGCAAATGGAGAATGCAATTGACCAACTCCACGAGATTGGACGAAACCTGGTTGGCCGAAGAAAACCTGGGCAGAGGCAACAGCAACCAAAAGAGCAAGGACGAACTGAGGGAAAAAGAAACAATAATAGTTAGAAAATCTCTTCAAAAAAATTTTGGTTATAAATGTTTCAAATGGGTTGGCTGTAAACACATTTGTTAAAATCTGTTAACTAAAAATATTGTTTGGATTTGATGATGTCTTCAAGTAATCTAATTTCGGTAACTTCTGTTTTATTTTATTTTATTTGAGATTAAAGAGAAACATTAAATGGCACACATTTTCAAACGGTTTGTTTACATTATTGGAAAGTAGTTCAAATAATTTGAAATTCAAACACAAATAAAATTGGAGCTTTGTGACGTAGGAAACTGCTAGTTGATATTCAATCTCAAATTAAGTATTGTGAAACTGAGACGATGAAACAAAAGAAAAAAAGATTATTTCATCTGATACATTTCTAAGAACTTCTATCAATATAACTGTATCTTTTTTATATGAATTTAATTAGTTTAGCAAATCACCCAAATTATTCCGTTTCACTTTTCGCCTTACCATATATACAACGAATACAGAAAAGTAACGGTTTTCCATAGAAGGTTAATACATATTTAGCAATTCAAGAAAGATTAAGTCAATAACATAAACAACAGATTCAGATGAGACAAAATAAATGCAGGTCAATGTGATAA
Source organism: Campodea plusiochaeta (assembly GCA_034698565.1). NCBI lineage: Eukaryota > Metazoa > Arthropoda > Diplura > Rhabdura > Campodeidae > Campodea > Campodea plusiochaeta. The sequence continues at coordinate 2,862 of JAQIWE010004254.1, read as the reverse complement.
TATTAAACAAATTTATATATATAAAAGCATGAGTTGTGCATATGGAAATAACCACTTGAAGATTTCAATACTTTGATTACAAAGATTTCATTTCAAAATGTGTTTCAAAAACACCTATCTATGTTACTCGTCACGAAACTTGATGATTTACTGCTATCGAAAATAAATGTAACTAAAATATACTTGTACTATTAAAATTATTATCCATTAAAATATAATATTGAATAATAAAAAAATATTATTAAAAAAATATTATTATTATTAATAACAATAAAATTATATTTTTAAGGAAAGACAAACCAGAGAAACTGATAAGGTACTTACCAAGAACTTGTACATGGTGATTTGGGTTTTTGAGAGTGGACTCGTACGACTGAATAATAAAACACTTGAAAATGAAGTGATACCAAACTCAACAAAGTAACAACCTTTTATACACCATCGCTTTGTTCAAAAACTCATGAGATCATTTCAATCAGCCCCACCCACCAGGAATACAATAAGGAATCTTTAAACAGCTGTACGTCCTGCCAATTTTATTCTTCCTAATGAATGACGTATACAAATATATACCTGAGATCAATTTCAATTTTTGAAAATAACGAAAACAGTTTACGATTATTTCTCACAGAAAAAATATTTTGAAATGAAAAAAAAAAAAAAAAAAAAAAATCGTCCCTTCGGCAAAGTGTTTAAAAGCGATAAATACTATAATTTTGATTGTTATAAAAACTGCAACGTCTTGTCAAAATGATGGTATGTATTGGACCTTGAAGAGGCGTAGCCAAGAGCTTGAAATTTCTATTCGACCTTGGAATAAAGTCAGTGATCGCACGTTTACTCACACTTCCGCATGAGTACTTTGTGTATTGGACATCAGGCAGGCAGGGAGGGGGGTAAGAGTGGACGAAGAGAGTTACTTTACCCCCTCGAGGGAGATAATAATACGTCAAATAGGGGGGTGTGGGGTGCAAGAGAAAAAGGGCAAAGGTTTAGCAATTAGGACGTATTAAATAGAGGTGAAAATTAAAGAGCATATGCGATTTTTCGGTCATTCGTGAGTTTTTAGTGAGAGATTTATAAGAAAAGATCAAAGAAAATAAATCGATGTACTGTACCAGTATTTTGTGAATATTTCTTTTAGTTTTCAACGATATAAATTATATAGTATTTAGTTTTCTTACACTAGACTTTATTAACTTATTTAAATAAAGTATCAGTGTTGGTTGTAATATATTTTAATGAAGTACATCACTTTGTTTCATAAGCTTTAGTGATATTTAATGTAGATTTGGTCAATGATTCAACCACTGAATTCAAATGGTTAATTTGATTCCAGACGTTTAATTGAAACCTCAATATTTTAATTTGATAAGTAGTACACAGTTGAAACCACTACGATTATTATTGTAATTTGGGTACTTCAGTGTTACATTTTTAGAATAAAATTTGAGTGTTGTTCTTTAGGTGGTTCAAATATTTCGAAATGTAGCAGAATTTATTTATATTATAGACGGACTATATCTGACTGAATTACCATCACTGTTTCTAAAAAGAAAGTTATAGTATAGACTATTGTTTTATGCATGTAGTTAATTTTTATCATAACTTTTGAACCAATGAAAAAAAAGTTTTCTACTGCTTAATTTTGAAAATAACATCAAACAAGTGCTCATCAAAGTGGCAAATAAATATTTCTTTTATTTCGACGACATGTTTTGCAACTTTAATGTGGTTTAGGCCTAGCTGCAATTTCATCTGGCAAAATATTCGTTTTAAAACTAGAAATACTAGATTATCATCATTGTATAGCTGTATAGGGTGATAATTGCCTCTTCTGAAATTTTGTAAATTCTGAAATTAGGATAAAGAAGAGAGAATATCGAAAGTAGTCATAATAAAAAGAAATGGGGTACATAAGTTTAGACACCCTTTATAAATAGTAAATGTGAAGTATGTACTATATAAGTATGTCAGAAATATTACATAATAAAATTATATAGACTGTGTGATGACTGTGATCTAGACCCACCGTGCTGTTATTTTTCTTAGTTAGAAAATTATTTTATTTATCAGTTTCTAAATATTTCTTCTCAGCCATTAACAATAAGAATAATAACATGCATTATGTAAAATATTATTTATTAGTATTATTACGCATGAGAAAATGTTCCGAATTTTGCGGTTAGAAGTTTCATTTTTTTTTTAATTTTAAGGAAAAGATTTTTTATGGCAAGTATTGTCATTAATTGCTTAACCACGAATATAAAAGAAAAATGTTAATTACTGCAAAAGCGGGTATTATTTTCAGAGGATATCCTTATTCAGGTTTATTGGTTTTCTATAATAAGCATATCTTCCTTTGGTGGGACTGAACACTGAATATTGAAAGCTCTATGAGTGATTTGCACTTTCTTCCTATACCATCACACCAACCCCCAATACTTAGTTATCTGTCTCATGTATTATGAACAGGGTACGCTAGATGTCTGACATGAAGCGTACCCTGATTATGGAATAATACATATTTCCGTACTAAATGGTTTCTGGTAGTAACCCAACACTGTCTCCAGCTCAGAATCGGAGTTTGTATCGGTCGTTCAGGTAAACTGAAGAAAAGACCCATAAAAAGTAAATTTTCTCGCATAAACTATGAAATTATGAAATGAACACTCTCCCTCAATAGCTGCATGAAAACCTCAAAGAACAAAGCATTGGTAATCTATTAATTAATAATCTCCAAGAGGCAACAGGGCCTTTTCTAATGGTCAGTTACACACAAAACGCGTAGTTACAAACTAGGAATTGCGTAGTAACTATTTTCAAAGGAAATAAAGTACAAGAGAGATATGAAAAATATTA
>JAQIWE010004253.1:0-10964 GCA_034698565.1 Campodea plusiochaeta | reverse complement strand
CCCCGCAAAGAAATTGCAAAGTGTTCTAATCCAATGGGTTTACCATATTACTGTCTCCTTTATAATTAAGAAATGCATTTTTGCATAAAACAAAGTTTCTGTAATTCTATTACTGAGCTGAAAGTAAAAACCTTTTTACTTTCAGCTCAGTAAACGGTACAGTTACTATAGATGTTGTACAGGAAGGTTTGGGTTTCTTCTAACCATCTTTCACCATGCTACCGACTGAAGGCCCGTCGAGACGAACTCCTGTCAAGCAATTTGACCCGATTCGCTGGTTTATTGTTAAAAAAGTAATCAGAATATACAGTTTTAATGTGATTGATTTTATAATAAATATTTGGTCAATTTTAAAGAATCGAATTGCTCAAATATTTTATTTAATTCCTTGGAATAATTTCGATAAATGTTTTTACTATATTTCTTTGGAACTGCAGTACAGTTGTGACACTTGCCTATTGTAATCACTTTACAAACTACAAATTAGGAAGTGGTTACAAGAATACCGAAATAAGAAACATCGACGAAGAAATGTTTTTGGTCATAAAGATGAGTTCACTAGTTTCTAAAAAAAATGGAAGCTGAGGAGGAAACAAAAAAAAATCCGAAATTATTTTTGCATCATCAGATTCACTCGTACAAAAATTAAACCATAAAAAATACCTTGTACTTTTCTAAATTATACAGCTTATACTGCTAAAAGACTGATCTCTTATTTCGGTCATTGGATTTATAGGAATGTTTTGATCGGTTACTATAGAATAGAACGACAAGTGGCTTTATGTACGTTGAGACGTATTTGAATATGAATGGAAGGTCGAAAAACCTTACTGGCTTTCACAATTGTAACTGAAAACTGCATTTTTGGATGAAGAAAAGTAGACAAGATATTTTAATTTGATTCACTTTTACTCCTAATTAATCATTAATTAATGTCAAATCAATTTGTATGGTACTGAATTTGCTGTCTTTATTAATGACTCTACCGGACTTGGTTTATCGACAAGTATAATCATGATTAGAGTTAACCTCAACAAACGTTCGAATGCATTGAATTGAAACGAATAAGCGTTTTGTTTTCCTCCGTTTGCATAATATATTCCTTTTGAATTTAAAATATTAGGTATCCTTTCCATGTGGCATGAAAAGTAAAAGGGTTAAGGTCTCCTTCATGGGAAGAAAAGCACGTTCCTCTCCCCCCTCCCATCTCCTTTGCTTCATTTCCCCCTCCATTCCAAAAATGAACAATACGATCACCCTTCTGCTTAAGAAGGGATATCTTTGTATTATATATCTCTGATGAAATACTTTGTGGATTCGTATACCAGATCTTAGGAAACAGGTCTCAAATGGCAAAGTCAGAGGAAAAAGTTGCTGCAACCTATTCATACTTCGATTTTCGTTTAGCTCAAGAAAGACCCTTTTATTCAGCTTCTAGAGAATGATATATTTGAAGATCGTCTGACTCAAGAAACCACCAATGTGGTTATGTCGATCTTAAGAACTTTAAAGATTTTCGAGATTAAGTGTCAAATATGTTTGAGTTTCCTTGCAAGTTATATCTGGGTATGCTCATTAAGGAAGAAATATGTCGATTAAAATATGCGATCTTAAATGTAAAATTAGGTTTGATATGTAACTTGACCCATAAGGAATGTAATAGCACCTGTTAGATAATGAGTTTCTTCAGCTAATGAATTTCCACGGTTAGACTTCAACCACGCCTAACCGTATGGATTATAATAATTATTATTTCATTGTATTAACAGGCCAACAGTTTTATTTCTTAGAATTAAAGATATTTAATAATTACTAAAAGTTAAATTCGGTTAACATTTGTAAAAAGGTTTGCTGAAATTTGGAAACAATGAACTCATTAGAAAATAAGCATGTATTCAGTGCAATGGTAGGTTAAAGGCCCATTATTTTTCAGTGGGAGGTCCTATTTTTCAACACAGATTAAAGATCCCCGGAGAACGTCAGTACAATAGAGAACAAAGAAAGTGAAACTTGACTTGCGTATGGGAAAACGGAACCTCCTGCTGATAAAAACTACAATTTTAATATTGATTTGGATAAAGGGTATTTTAACTTCGAATTTTCCACACTGTACCGATGAAGTAGACCTACTCGTTTTAGATAGTGATTTCATAGAACCTTGTACAAATCAACATTATGTGATGTTGATCCACATTAAATCTTATTTCTGCGGTTCCGTCCGAATCCTGAAAAATACTAAATCGAGATGTTATCTGCGATGTGATGTTTTCACGGAAACAAAAAGTTATACTAATCGAGAGCAATACTTGTACCTAATACCACGTTAACAGAGACACATGATTTCTACTGCATGTTTGAACATTAAAATTAACGCGGAAGCCCACTCGAAGGAAAGAAAAGGGGGAAAGAAAGGAAAAGGCAAGAATATATTGTGAATCTGGGTTTTAGAATTTATTTTTTAAATAATTTAACATAAAAACACTACATATTATTCTCTCTATCAGCCCCTCCACGACCAATGTTTTGGGGTCAAGAAGACAAGGATCCTAACATCCAAGTCCCATCTTTACCATCTTCAAAAGATGGTAAAGACCATTTTGAGGATGGTCTTTACCATCTTCAAAAGTCTAAATTTTTTCTTGGTTTTCTCAAGAACCACTTGACGGATTTTAATAAAATTTTCCCGATTATAACAGTTTGTCCACCTTGCAAAATTTCTGCAGTCAACCTAAAATTCAAATTTTTATCTTAAAACAATCTTATTTTAATGCTAAATTTCTCCAGAACCCCTTGCTGGATTTTAACCAAAATCTTAGGATTGAAAAAATTCGTCTACATGACAAATGTTCCGTATTCAAAATCGATCTAGCTATGTTTCGAATTTTTAATTTGCATATTCAAGGATTGTAATTTATGCAGCTAATTTTCACCGAAACTATTTGATGGATTTTAATTTTTCACTATCATAATAATATATTGTAAAAAAAAATATCCACATTTGGAATTTCTATCTTCAGTTTCAATCATTATTTAAAAAATTAATAATATTTTTATTATTTCTGAACAACATATTGCATTTAAAAGGATTGATAAATTTCACACCAATTATAGCAAATATATAAACAGAAAGAAACTTAAAAATTGCCATAATAGTTATCTTAGGTCAATAGGCTACCTAAAATACTGTACAAAATCTATTGTCGAAAGATAATGATGTGTAAAAGTTCCGTTATGTTTATTTTACGTAACTACCCAATTTATTGCCTGTAAAGAAGTAAAGATATGTTATCTTATTTACAACTGCGCTCAAATGATATGATTTACAACTTTTCCAAATTACTGCAATCCTGAATTTGGTTCTTGTTACGTTTCCAATTTAATTTTGATAATGCAACTATTTTATTAAATTTGTTTCTAAGATAACATATTTAATGTTTTACCGGATCTAATTTAACCAAATGAGAACATAAAAACTATCGCTTCTGAAACCGGTAATAGTACGATAAATGTTAGGAATACTTTCAACGTATGTGATTAACATATTGACCCATTAAAATAAATTATTCTTGTTTAATTGTATATACCTAATTAAATCTTAGAATTAGAATAATTAAAAATTGCGTCAAATATTGTTTCCTGAGTTTCAGACGTAGACTGTCACGAATTTTTAACTACTCAACAATTTTTTGGGATATACGATTTATTCAATCATTTGTAGGTTTTTATTTCTGTATAATCAAATGTTATTTTGAAAATTGCATCGTAATTCCTGGAGATTGTGTGTATGTAAATCCTGTAAAACTGCAACCAACAGCGCACGTATCCTGCTGTGAAAACATCAGAAGTGTCGAAAGTGTTGCATACTACGTAGGTGCCATGAGAGTGAAAGTCGCAGATTTCAATGTATTTCAATTAACGTTTTCCGTCGTAAAAAGTTCACCAAAAATTTATTATTTAAATATAAAAAAATTACATTTGTACTTTTGTGAGTTTATGTCACATATTTAGTTAGTGCTAATTTTCACCCGATTGAGATATTGTTTTCTCACAGCCTTCTTATTGTAGTCTTTCTATCTGATGTAGTAATAAAACTCGGAAAGGTTATTCAGGTCTTAAAACATAAAATATTTTCTTGACATAAAGAGATGCCTGACTTCAACCAATAAAATTTTCAAGTGAGGTTTTATGTTACGTGGATTCTCTGTATAGTTCAAATTATCAATGCACGCCAACTCGCACATTTCTTCTATTTCGAAAGTTGTAAAATTGACATACTCACTATTTTTGTTACTTTTCTGTCTCTTCTTCATAAATTATCACTCATATCAGTTTAGACAAATTTATTAATGCAAAGTCAGTACACAGCAAAAAGACGAAATATATCTAGGTATATTTCGTAAAGAAATAGAAAATCACAGGGCAATTGTTTGTTTTGAAAAAAAGAAAATCAGTTCTACAATCTCCGGAAATACGAAGTTTTCTAAAAGATTATCCACACTGTTTCCATAACTCAGTGCATAAAAACGTGGGTAAGTAAAACAGCAAAACCATAATAATTTACTAGTTAACTGTCGCTGAGGAGTTAGTTCACGCCAAATATTCAGTTCTTTAAATTACAATAGAATTTCTTCCAATCTTTCTTGTTTCTGTGATTTTGAGATATTGGAATGACATTTAGGACTGAGAATATATTCATAATCGCACTTCATATTTTGAAAGGTTTTGCTACTATAGACAGATAGAGTAAAGTGAAGATAGGATAACTGAGTGAAGTTACTACAAAATTTACTTTTGAGTTTTGAGTTTTTAACTGACAATCGCAGAAAGAAGAAAATGAAACTAAAAAAGGTCACCAAACTTCCTAAACTTTTGTTGAAAGTGTCATAGTAGAATGATATTCATAGCTGCATTTGTCGCATGACTTTGGCATCAAAATGACAGTCATGTTGTTGCAGAAACCTAGAGAACTTATAAACAAATAAAATTTAATTACAAAATTTTATCTAAATTTAATAGAAGTGATAGTTTGAAACGAACATAACAACATTGCCACCTCACTATCATTATTTTACATGTCTACCTAGTATATTATAAGGAAATATAGGTACAATCGGGTAATCTTTTTATAGTATGTGGTATATTCAAACAATATCATTGCTATTTATAATTGTACTCTATATGAGACAACTAATAGATCTAAATTTGTCATTTTACATTAACACTATTGTTCATGCAGGTCTCGGATCAATTACTGTAGCACGTGTACCCGATCTAAACCAACCTGATCTGTACTAATTCAAAATGAGATTGGGTACTTCCACCTGCCCTGATGTAAGAATAGTTTCTCCTGTAATACACGCAGTGTACGATACATTAAGTTTATATAAAACATTTTTGTGTTGCTTATATTAATTTTAACTATAATATTTTGCATTAACAAATGAAATGTTGCATGAAAAGAAGGGTTACGTCTTATGATGATGGATATAGGTTTTATTTTATAAAGTATGGTGAAATGTGCTTCTAGAAAATGACGCAAACCTGTATTAATCCAGAACAGTTATTCAATATCTAAAGATCTGACTATTATTATTGAAGTTTACAGGGATTAGAATCGAACAGTTAGTAACAGAAATTAATTAAGTTGTTATCATTTTAAGTATTACAATTAATACATGATATTGAAGTATTACGAGTTCATTTTCCCTCCCTTTTATATTTAAAAAAATCTTTTAAACTGGATAATATATCGGTTTCTTCTGAATTTTATTTTTTACAATTATTTTAATATTATTTGTACTTAACAGGATTGTCGACATTATTTTCTGGTTTGTTGACATAATATATTAAATACACCTTATATTAATTAAGAAATAAAAGTAGGCACATTGCATCAGTAATTCATTACTGTTTTTCAGATAGGTACGATGTGACAGCAGATGTGTTTCATATTTCTCATTAAAGTATAAACCGATAACAAGGAACCGCCAATGGCATAACATTTAAGTGCTTGAAATATATTATTTACAAATAAGAAGTCCGGATACGGAATTTAGGTTATATACACATTCTAATACTCTTCAGTGCTCGCTAAACTATCTTGTTTTTATAGTGTTTACTTCCTTTTGTACACTTTTTTTACCGATGAAACTAAAGCCATATTTGCAAAGAGAGAGATAATCACCACATTGAATGGGAGCTAAATACACCTGGTTTACTTTAGAATGGATTATATTATCTCAAACTATAATAAATTCAATGATGTTGTATTATGTATATGAAAATAAAAACATCTGGGAAATATGAAATATTTTGTATTAGAGTAAAACATATGGTATATCTTCTGAGCTTAATCCTTAATCCTGCTCTTCATGAAATGTATTGTGATTGAAGGGCGAATGACCTCTCTGACAATACTCTTGTATGTGTGTAGATGTGTTCAAATAACAAAACCAAGTGTTCTCTTCTTTGAATAATGAGTATGGGAAAATCTGTACTTTTGTACACTATGTGCACTTTTTACACGTCTTTGTACTTCTGTACTTTAGCATGGATATTGCGGACACTCCCTTGGCAAAGGGCAGGTTCTAGTTAATTTACTTTTTTGTATTTTTCTGCCACTAAGAGTTTTTTTTTTCATTGTATCTAATAATAGTGTTTTTGAGGCTAGAAGTTTCTTGCATAGTGGTTTGGTAATAAAATACGGTCTTAAACTTCCAAAAATAGATGTAATTTCTCAAATTTTCAACTAACAAACTTTAGTCTTTATCAAGAGAATATGACGGTATTTTATTACCAAACCACTATGCAAGAAACTTCTAGCCTCAGAAACACTATATAGAAGATTAATATGGCTAAATTAAATACAAAGGTGCAAATAATTTTAATTTTTTTTTTTCAAAATAGCATGTACAAATCATCCATCGAGAAATCATATTAGAACAATCATGGTTTGCGCGACGTGTATGATATTTTTTCACTTCGTGCATATGTAGATTTGCTATAAACATGCTCTGTTTGGATATACGTGAATTTCAGGTTAATATGCTACAAGAAATGGTACGATGACTGTAAAAAATATTTACTGATGGAAAGAAAACTTTGAGAGTTTGTGAACACTATGCAGTAAACAATTTCATTCAATAGTTCTCACATTATTAAGAAATGAAATTGTAAAGGTATTTTATAAACACCCTGTACTTTATAATTTAATAAATTATCGCAAATTTAATGTTACAATGATTGTTTAATTCTTTTATTGAAAATTTTTTAATGTTTAACTAAAAGTGTCTGAAAAGGGCAGCAGTAAATATTTTTTTTTTCTTAAAGCCAATCTCGAAATTAAAACTCAATGGTCAGCCTTATGCTAATATTTAAACGGTCTCACAATAGTTTTATTAAATTTTAATACAAACCAACGTATAAAAAATAACGAGAAATGAAAGATTTGCAAAAAAAAAGGAAAATGTTTTTGTTTACTTCCGTTTCATACCGATAAGTATTTCCTCATTTACAGAAAATTTTAAAAAGTGTATACGACAATTTTACATTTACAGAAATTTCAGAAAATTTCCATATCCCATGTTAAATCCAGTATTATTTTAATGTACTTTTTAAAGCAATATAGTGTATGGTATCATTGGATTCAGGATGAAGTTTTTTATTCTTATATCTTTTCAAATTTTTATTTAGTACTAAAATAAAATATTTAGTAGATGGTTTACAGCAAAAAAATGTGAATGATTTTAATTATTTTTTTAATCATTGACATGATACATTAATGGTATAATGAAAAGATATAAGAATGTTGTTTTACATGTATAATCCAAAATGATATTTGCTTTTAAGCTCCTATCAATTGTTAAATTATAATCAGCATTAAACGAACTGAACTTTTTATCTCTAAAGGCGGTCATTTTGTTTATTGATCAGGGGATTTTTCACAAATATATTTGAAATTATCATAACGAAATGCAATTCAAAATTTAAAAAAATAACGATTTGTAACCTTATCTGGTGAGTAACACAAATTTTAAATTTCGGCCTCTGAATTTTTATTTTACGTGGAGGGCTCTGAATTATTTAGCTCTTCCTAAAATAAAATATAAAACAAATAAATTAAAATCATAAATAATATACAGTTATATTAGAAACTTATCGGATAAGAATATCAGTCTTACCTTTTAATAAAAGCTGCTCTTCAAAAATATACACACAGATTCTGTGATGGTATTCCAACACACTAAGCATTATTTATTTATTTTAATAAATTGCTGAGAATATTGAAAAGAAGGCAGGATTGCTTACGTCATAAATTTAAGTTGTTTACCGGTATCCATACTATCCAATGGAAGGGTTAGAGAAATACAAGAGGGGGAGGGGACTATATTATTTCCTTTGAATGTTTAATGTTACTAACATTTAAGAGTTACTAGTGTTTCCTTCGACTCCAAGGGTTGGAAAATCAAGTCGAGCTGGTACATTTTGTTTACAGACAGACTCGTTTTACGAATCAAATCGAGCTTTCTTTTAAGTTGAATCGGTCGAATCCGACCTTTTCTGAAGCTGTACTCGAATTCTTGCCATATTATTTTTGCTTAAAATTTATCTTAGACAAAAGAATTTGCTTGGACCCGACCCAACTGGATTCGATACAGTTTTGCTCGACTCGTTTTTAGAGTCAAGTCAAGCCTGTCTTAAGACAAGTCTACTGTAGTTGATCCCGAGCCAAAATTGATCCTGCTCAATCCCGTAGGAACACTAACGTAAGAGTTGCAGTGATTATTTCTGCCTTCGAGATTGTAGATTTCGAGACAATATCAAGTAGTTTTAAACGAGATTAATTACTTAGACCTTTCATAAATGGTCTCGAGTGAGCTTTGTGATGCTGTCTAGTCTCGCCGAGACTTCGTTTTGTCTAGTCTCGAATTAAAAAAAAATCCTCTATAGTCTCGATCTCGTCTCATATCGTCACCTTATCGTCGCGTCTAGTTTTCATAACTAATTGGCGAAGTATTATAAATTTTGAAAATTAATAACAATATTATAAAACAAAATATTTTTCCTATAATCTGTAAATGTTTTCTTATAAGTGTGTGTCCTTTGGATTAAAATACCATGATGATTACCTAAATAATGATGAATTATTGTTCTGATACACTTATCCATTTTAAAAAATATTAAAACGGATAAAAAAATGATGAAGAAAATTAAATCTGAAAAGATCGAAATTTTCAGAAAATCTAAACAGAAGACGAGAAAATTGGCAATGTGGTCTTATCTATTCTCGTCAGCAGCTGCTCTTTTCGGATCTTGGCAGCATCGCTAACGACACTAAAGGAACTCGACTACTCATATTCCGAATTATATTGACGAAGTTTTAGAAGTTATGGTCTATGGTTGGTGCACATTACTCACATTCTCAGGTAGCTGGATAAAAGTCAAAATCGACGTATATATATTTGGTATTTCAAGTTTTCGTTCTTACTGGTTTTTATACGATTTAGATATATTATGTTCGAAACCACTTGTTTTATGCTGTTGACTTCTAACCAATATTTCAGGATTGCAAAGACATGTTCACAAAGGACTGCACTCTATATGAATTTCAATTTGAAATTTCACCAATTTTTTCTTCTTTTAACGAAGAAAATAATTCCATTTGTAAATTCAATTTTTTTTATAGTTTCTACAATTTCTTATTATTTTGTTTTGAATTTTTCGAAGTAAAAAGAAAGTCATGCTGTAAAGTGTATCCCCTAGAATAATTTTATGTTCAAAATGTTGAACGCATCCAAGCTGACAATATATAGCCTTGCAGATGATATGTTTTTAACAATATATCTATTAAAATTTCGATACATTCTCCTTTAAAAAAAATACATCAAACTACTGGGACTCGATTGAACCAGAAACTGGTGCCTCTACATGAGCCTTAGGTAGCCATAAATGAAATAAAAAAAATAGGTAACTTTACTAAAAAAGCCAGTATAAAAATTAGATAAACAAAGATATTTCTAACTAAACTTAAATTAGTTAACAGAATAAAATCATACCCCCAGCCATTTTACCTAATCATAAAAAACATTAATATTGCGAGATCATGGTGATCTTTTCTTGTTCTCCGTTTAAGAAATCTTGCTCTACAAATGTACAGAATATGCGTTACATGATCAAACCGGAAACTCATATACAGAAACGTAAAATGAAAAAAAAAGAATCAAGGTTACTGTTGAATTATGTTATAATTATGCTGAAGAGAATTTTTTGCCGTAAACCATCTACTAAATATCTTATTTTAATACTAATTAAAAATATGGTAAGATATAAGAATAAAAAACTTCATCCTGAATCCAAGGATACCAGCCAGTTTTAAAAAGTAGCATTAAAATAGCATTGGACTTAACATGGGATTTCCAATGCTGAAATTCAATTTTCTTTCTGGGTGAAAGAGCCTTAAATACGTAATAATTCCAGTGGTTAAAAATAATGAAAACAAAACTGAGAAATGTGAGAATTATAATTTACTCAACGTCATGATTACAAAGGATAAAAATATCCCATGAAATTTCAGACACAACATATTGCGTTGTTATAAATTAAACCTATTAAAATCAATAGAAAAAACGTGTGATGGAAGTGTTATATAAAATTCTGTAAAACATTGAATTATTAAGTTGACTCATAATTAGAATGATGTGAGAAGAAATGTTCTTTGGTTACGACGATTAATCGAGTTCTCACTTTTATTAGAGGTTACAAAACAGAATGTCGTACGTCTTGTACTGTATACTTTCATACAAATACAATATGTTTTTTTAACTTATTTTTGTTATTTTACGCAGGTTTTTCAGTAGATACTCATTTTTGATCAAAATGTTCCATAATATAATAATTCATCTTCAAAATTATGGATTAGACCACTTCAAAACGCAATAAAATACTGGATTGACGTTTCGTTTGCT
>JAQIWE010004252.1:0-10965 GCA_034698565.1 Campodea plusiochaeta | reverse complement strand
TATACCATGTCTATTCCTTGGTGACTAATGCCCCAAACCTTTCAACTTAACAAATTAAGTCACTATAGTTTCTATCTGTATTAGCAGTATCTTAGATTCAAAAGTCTTCATAGCATATTGTTCAAATTTTAATTACTCCATACATCGTCCATACATCGTAAATTACTCCATACATCGTCCATACATCGTAAATTACTCCATACATCGTAAATTACTCCATACATCGTTTATTTACGGAATTAAACGGAAATTGTATTTCCTCGTCATATCTTCTTTAATTTGTTTTACCATGTAACAATATGATTTCGAATCCTATTACTTTATTCACAGAACAATAATATTTATAGCATAATTTGAAGATCATATTATTTATATTTCTTGCCGATAGCATCTGTTTTCTGAAAAAGAAGTGCCAAATAATTGTCCAATTAATAATTTTAATAACAAGATGAGGAAAAAGCAATTATTTTGTTCAATTGTGAGACTTCTAATGGGAAAAGGGAGATAAACTCGGACTTATATGCTGGATAACTCGAACTTATATGCTGGATAACTCGAACTTGTATGCTGGATAACTGGGTCATTTTCCTTATTTACAAAGTAACTAGCAGCTGACATAATTTTTTAAACAAATAATACAGCGATTTCGATTTATTAACACCGCGTCGCGTGAAATCGTCAATTGTTGTACTATGACAGTTGTATGAAAAATACGATAATTTATAATTATTTTGATGAATTATTATCTACTAAAATTGTCACACTTCCTTCCTAAAAAACTTACTACTCCACACTTTAACACAATATCCACTCGTCCAAACTCCACTTTCACGTCCTTCTTTTACAATCGTCCGTACAACACTGCCACTCACTCTGTTAACTCCCCCTTTACACAACTATAAACTTGTTGACTGATACATTCACTTCATTGATAGGACATCAGCAGACATTATAATAATAAAGTGTATACATCAGGACTGATAATGTTATAGGTATTGAATTGATAAGATTTTTTTATTTCATGGGAATTGCTTATGACCGTGGAATTTGTTTTATATCATAGGAATTGACCACGTGGAATGGGCGGTTAAGTGATAACCGAGGGGTTGTTCATTTCGAATTACTGTGTAATTAAGGTTTGTTAAGAGTGTGTCTTTCCCATGCTCGGTTTCGTCTTGGTTTGGATGAATAGAAGCTCGAGGCTGCTGATAAAGCGACAACGAGAGTTCTTTTCACGAAGGTTCCGATTCCGATGTGCAACTATTTCCGAATTCTGGTGCTGTACACAAAAATTTGCAGTGAATACCCCCTCGCCTTTTCCTACAGAAAATATTTTTACGCATGATTTCTGATCATTATTCACTAAATACTCCATAATTATGCTACTCCAAATCGACCTGCTGAACTTCAATGTTGTTCATGTGATACAAAATGTTCTATTAACCATAATTATTATGATGGAATGCCCAAAATTTGCTATAGGCCCTACAACGAAAAATACTTATTTTATCACTACCAGATATAAATCTTACTCTAGATCTGCACATACTTTTCAAATAACCTCCGGTCTCCGAAAACTTCTAAACAATTATCTTCAAAATTGCTCAGTTTTAAATATATTATAGATAGTCCATTGTAAATTTTGCTGCGGGGTGAAAGGCTAAGCCAAAACACCTATGAAACTAAAAACTAACTAACTAACCCTCTCGCCTTTTCAGTATTTATGTGTTCTGCATTGTTTCCAAGATTGTTTATCTGTATTATTATATAGTCGAGCCAGATAGCTCTAAAAGGCTCGTCTTGTCTCTTAACGTAAAAACGCTTGTCAGGGGGTTGACTCGGTCTTGTCTCATTAAAGGTTCGACCCGAATCGCTCGGAAAGGCTCGGGAGAAACACTATACAAGTTCGATACGATGTTCTGTATAATACGATCGCAAAACATGTAAAACACCGACGATGTAATACGCCTACAACACCGCGCAGTAATACGGAAGTCAATAATAACAACATTTCGATATGAGGGGTTCGTCAACCTTTCAGTGTTTTGATTTGATTTAATCACAGTGCAAATTTGTACATTTTGAACTGTTCAAAAACAAATTTAGCGTCTTCCCCGTCAACTTATAAATCATTAATAAAATAATCAGCTAATAATTTAATAAAATAAAATATAATCAGATAATAAATGACAGTCACTTTATAGAGCGCAGATCGCAGAAAATCGTATTATATTCTGTCTGTACCCTCTGAAGTGAGAGGTCATCATGTTTTTATTATAGTTGATTATTTAATTTGTTTATAATATTTTCGGGTATGCGATGATGCGACTTCGCAGCGTTGACAAATAAAAGTGTTGCCAAAGATAAGCAGTTCGATTTGTGCTACCTTATAGAACTTAGGCCTATATCAATTTCTATAAATGGAAATATCTTTTGATCAGTTGGGTCAAAAAATGTCAAACTTTTTTAATAA
Source organism: Campodea plusiochaeta (assembly GCA_034698565.1). Lineage (NCBI taxonomy): Eukaryota > Metazoa > Arthropoda > Diplura > Rhabdura > Campodeidae > Campodea > Campodea plusiochaeta. The sequence goes on along the minus strand of JAQIWE010004252.1, from coordinate 8,492 downwards.
TGTAAGGTACAAGAAAATGGGAAATTTATTATCTGCTGGCATAAAAATTATAGGAAGAGCGATTGGTATACAATAAATTATATTGATAAATTGTTGATAAATTAATAAATTTATAAAATAGATTTGTTAGACATTATAATTATAATTAAAGAACGTATATTCATAACGACTTTTTTGGATCGAACAAAACAGGCAGAAAAAAAAACAGAGAAAAATAGATTCGAAATAACTGAATGATTAATATTTAGAACATATTACCTTAATACAGTTCGTCTGTAGTAACATCTTGATGGTCTCTGAAGAGTGAGAAAGTTGAATAACGAAAACTTAAGTTCCGTAGTTATATAAACACTTCCGATGTTCTTCTAATCGTAATTATTATTATCTTTTGGATGACGTGAAACGGAACACGCACATCTTTAATAATAAAATCTGAAGCGGATTCTCAGTTATGAACACTTTAAAATTTACTTTTCTTTATTCTTTGTTTTTAAAATAAATTAACTGGCAGTTGCGTCAATAAATACAATTAAAGGGTTACTTGCAGCTAAATTGGCTTTTCTGATATTATAACATAATATTAGTCTTCTTGATATAAATAACTCTGATTATTTTTCTTACCTCCCAAAAATCATCGGTTTTGGAGATATTCATCCACCTTAGAAAATGCGGTAAAATAAGCTGTAAGGTAGCGGAGCAAGCGTGGTCGAAAACGAGATAATTACTTTTATGTGAATAAAATGATTAATTTGCATTGGTGTTAAAGTCAGTTTTGTTACTTCTTCGTAAATATGCTCCGATATGTGTTTTTCAGTGACCGATTTGCATATTCGCAAGGTAGCGACGATAAAAAGTTCGATTTGTGCTACCACTTTTTCAACTTCTATAAATAGAAATATCTTTTGATCCGTTGGGTCAAAAAATGTCAAACTTTTTTAAATATTTTTTAATAATGTAGAAAATAATAAATTCATTATCTGCAGGTAACCCTTTAAAAAAACTTTATAAATAGCGTACCAACGTTTTTCTATAATATTTTATTTTCTCTTCCTAATGCATCTTCAAATTAAAACGACTATATATTCCCCAGTTGTCTTTTGATGTTCTGATCTTCATCCGAGTGTGTTAGTATAGTCTATCTTAGTAGTATATTATAAGCCCAATTAAGAAGAATGAGCTAGCTCTTTAATAATAATGAAATGGTACAAGAAAATTTCAAATACAAATTAGAATTAATTGTCTTTTGAATTGAGGTAGTATTGTGTCTTAGAAATAATATTGAAGTAAAGTAAATAGCGTTTATAAGTTTGAACTAAAATTTCGAAAAAATTGTTGGGAAGCTGTAATCATTTTTTTAATAATATTTAAATTAATGTTATATTAGTTTTCAATTATAATTGAGTTTGTTTTTGTTTTAAAATGGAAATTATTGTTACTTGTTAAAATTTGGAACAAATTATGAAAACAGTAACTTGACTACTTGAGTTATTCAAAAATAGGCTTTAAGATTTATACAGGAAATGCTATTACTAGCTAGAAAGGGCTGATAGATACTAACTGTTAATAGCAACTATCGAAGAAAAACAACTATTTGTAAAAAAGAAAAAAAAGTTCTTAATACTGAGTTTAATCATGTAAGTAATGTTAGCCAGCAACAAAAAAGTCTTAAGATTAATACAATAAGCATACGTAATTCAATAACTACGTCTTCTAAAAACTAAAATTCACAGCAACTTACTGTGGCAATTTTTTTATTTGAAATTTGACATAATTTTTTCATTCAGAATATATGATTGAGAAGTATAAAATTTTGAGTTACTTTTACTTCGAAATTGGAATCTCTGATATTCAACTCACTTCCGGAACATCTGAAGGTCATTGACTCCTACTGGTTCTGCAACCTGTTGACAAGCGTGTCGCCTAGGTTGCATAACAGCTAAGGAAACATATCATAAAGTGCGTAGGAAATGGAAATGCTGTCCATTGTCTTCTGATCAAAGTAGCTTCACTAACTTATTCAATATGACGAGATGTCCCCGCTCCATTGCAAAATATCGATTCGGATATAGGGTTGCCGACTTATGGAAGTTTTTGTCAGGATTTCGTAATTTAAAAAATACTTAATAAATAATTTTTAGTGAATTGCGAATGTAAAGACATATTTGATCATAGGCGTAACCAGATCATTTCTAATGGAGGGACAATAGTACCTTTAAAGCTGTATAATCAGAGGCCATCCGCGAAGCGCCACCATTGTTGTCGCGAGCGTAGAATGTTTTTTTTTTAATTATTGCCACAACTCCTTATTTCAGACCCTTTTTACTGATATTATGCAAAATGTTGGCCTCTTTTTCTAATATTTTTCAGTTTTTATTGTTTTAGATTCATTTTTTCTCAATTTCTTATTTTTTTTCTTCTTCTTCTTCTTCGAAACCTAATGGGTGGGCAGCTGCCCACTCTGCCCACCCTGTAGTTCCACCTATGTATTTGATAGAAATGAGAATTTCACTCATGACTATGTTTCCTTTATATTAATAGCAAATAAATAATGTCTGTTAATTTTAAAAGAATATTAAAAAGAAATTCAGCACTGGGGGAAAATGTTATTTGTTAAGTTTTACGAGTATAGTTCTATGAGTACAGTTTTATAAAGATTTTCAAATGTTTTGACAAATATAAAAAAAAGATGCGCTAAATTCTTTAGATATATCTAAAAAATATATCTGTTTATTAATATTTTCTCAAGTAAGTGAAATTAGTATCCTAATATCCTAATTCTCCAATATTGACAGTCATGGCTGTATCTAGTATCAATGATATATTCAGCATAGTAAATTTTACTGTCCTGTAGAGAGATTAATATGTTTATTTACATACTCTGTTTACAGATAGTAAATTGACAAATGCCATAGAATAACAATATCAAATTAATTACAATATAATATTTTCAAATTTTACTGGCGTATTAGAATATTTTTAATCATTTAAAAATTCATCACGTGGGGTGAAATAGGATTCGCATAACTAATTTATTGAGTAGTGTACTTTTAATGTGTATTAAGTTTTTAATAAATTAAATTGTATTGGAAATATTGTGTTACTTATTATAATCAGCAATTAGGTAAAATTAATATAAAATATTCTTACTCTTTTTATGCACTTAATAAATGATGAGGCAATGTTGCCATCAAAGTATGGTTATTGCTGTCAGCGATATGTTATTTGTTGTTCCTTTCAAGATCATTAATTTCTAAATGTATTTCCAAATTGCACTGGTATATGACTTCCAATCTACCGCCAATGACTTCAATCTTAAATTAGATACTTTTACTGCTGATTTTCATGTAATTTTCTTTTTATTATATTCTCGAACTTTTATTTCTGACAACCTAGTGGATTTATTTTAATTTGTTTTTACAAATTAGAAATCTCATGATTTAAATTGTCTGATTTTAATCTAAAAGACATATTAACATGGGCGGAATCAGACCATTTCTAATGGAGGGGCAAAAGTATCTTTAAAGGTGATACCGTCGGAAACCGTCCGCGAAGCGCCACTATGGTTGGCGCGAGCATAGAAAATTTTGTAAATTTATGATAAAAAGTTCCTATTTTAAACCATTTTTACTGATATTTTGCAAAATTTTGACCTCATTTTCACTTTTTATTGTTTTAGATTCATTTTTCTGGATTTCTGTAACTTTTTCTCCTTTTTTGAAATCTAATGGGAGGGGCAGCTGCCCCCTCTACCCACCCTGTAGTTTCCGCCTATGACCACAGGTGCCAAATTCCCACCAATAATGTATCAGTAGGGTGGCAGGACAACACTGACGTTCAAAAACTGATGGGGTGTCAAATTTGAAATCATTAGTACTCTTGGAATTAAAAGAAAGATGCACACAACGAAAACCTTTGTTACACTCTGCAATTAATAGCAAATAAATAACGTCTATAAATTTTGAAAGAATAATATCGAAAAAATCACCACTTGTAAAAAATGTTATTTATGAAATTCTATGAATAACTTTCTATAAATATTTTCAGTAGATTTGAGGAAAATGTAAAAAATTGGATAGGCTAAATTCTATTGACAGCATAAATATTAGCTTTGAAAACATTATGTGTTTATTATTATAATAACCTCAATATCATAAACAACATTAGTTGTTAACTTTCCAAATCAATCATATTAACGGTCATGACTGTATTTAATAGTGATTCAATATCCGATTTTTTTTGTACCCGAATGTCGTACCCTGGCAAGTTGTATAACATAAAATATAGTGCAAAACAAGGAAAAATAATTATTTTCTCTGTCCAGATGAATTTCAATCGCTGGCAACCCTACTCCCTTGCATATTGTATGAGTTTGATAAAAGTTTGTGAGACGATAAGAAAGGAGGGGGCGGGGGGTTGTTGATGTCAAAAAGAGCATTCCAGAAGATGAAGAAATATTCAAGAACTTTTTCAACATTTTATTAGAAAAAGTGAAAATGTAGAAAGTTAGATCGACTTATGGCAATGTTAAAATGCAGGGATATACTGTATTTGTAAGAGATTAAATTATTCACAACAAATTTATAATACTCAAGAATTTAAAAAGTATTAAAGGGTTACCTGCAGATAATGAATTTTAAGTTTTCTGTGATTTTCTTGTACCTTATATTATTAAAGAATTTATTGCAAAAAGTTTGACAATTTTTTACCCAACAGACTAAGAGCAATTTCTGTTTATATAGTCGATAGATTTTCCACAAGGTAGCACAAATCGACCTGCTTAATTTCGCTGCCTTGCGAAAATATGGCAATTATTCGCTCAAAACACATATCAGAGCACATATTTATTAAGTTGTAGCAAAACCGACATAAAAATAATGCAAATTAATCATTTCATTCGTATATCATCATTTGTCTTGTTTTGGGCCACGCTTGCTCCGCTCCCTAACAGCTTATTTTCTTTCATTTTCTAACGTGAATATCTCCACAGCCGATGATTTTTGGGAGGTAAGAAAAATAATGTGAGTTATTTATATCAAAATGTTACAATATCAGAAGAGTCAATTTAGCTGCAAGTAACTCTTTAAAATAAAATTATTTATTAAGATCTACTGAATAAATAAAATACTATTTTAATATAATAACTTTCTTTTGAATGATTTTTTTAATATATATTTTCGAGTCATATATTATACAGTAGCAGTGTGATAGACTTCCATATCTGTGGCCTTGTGACGCATCTTCAAAGAACCGACAAAAAATATTATTTAGAAAAAACAAAATACAATAAACAATTTGAATAATTTTTCGTTGATTTTGTTGTTCAGTGGAATGTCTTAAATATAAAAAAAATAGCAAGCGTCGACTCGAACTCTCATATAAAGTTGAGTTATAAATTTTCATATAAAACTGTTTCGATTGACCACCATCCAAATGCAAAACGTGTGCTCGTCATTATTTTATATCAAGTTAATTTGATCACCTACTTTATAATTATAGGACTATATATAAAAACTTATGATCTCATACTACATTGCGTTCCAGAAAGTAATTACGGTATGCATAAAATACTGTACCAGGAAATCCCCCAAAGTGATAACATCACCGAAAGTGATGACAGCACAATCACAAATTATTATACTTCAATCCCGATTTCAGTGTAACATACTGATGTTTGCTATGATAGGCTAATGAGTAAATATGTAACTTGATCAAAAATGAAGTACAATATAACCTAACAAAGAGAATTTATAGTGCGATCAAGAAATATGTAACTCGAAAACGCATGATTCAAACGAGTGCTCTTTGAGATACTGTATTTTATGGAATTGTTAAAAAAAGGTTTCTGAAAATATATTGATAATTATTTCAATGCGAAATATTATATTTCACAAACATAATGAAAATTAAAGTTAGTTATTTGTTTAACATTAAAATAAAAATGTAAAATTGGTGTATTACAAAAGATCACAGGTGTTGTCAGCTAATCGCACTAACGTGTGACAGGAGATGCTGAATATTGTAAAATTGAACTATTGTGAAATTCAAATTCAATTATTTAGACTTACGATTCAATACATGACCAAAGATTAACAATAATGTAATTGTTTTTCTTACCAATTTAAAATGTAAATCGAGTTCCTTCCGACTAATTTCTAAATTTCACAAAGTTATTGGGACTCTTCTAAATTAATTTTAAAATTTCACGATGAACTTAATTAATTTGGTGACCTGATTAATTTCATTACCCCCACCCCCTTATATATCGACCTTCGAGTTTCTCATTCAATACTTTATTTATAAATAATCAAATCGATTAATCAATGATAAAAAGACAAGGACTTATAATAGAAACTGGGATAAGAAAGTCACATTTTTAAAAGGATTCGACAAACTTCTCATGGATGTAATTTTAGTTTATCTCATAATTAAATTGTAGATGAGATCGGACGAATTAAAAATGAATGAACGCGCTTTCCAAATTAGTTACTATTTCGAATTCGTATTTCATATTGACAGCAAGGAAATTTAATTATTTTTCTTTGTTGTTAGAAGATTGAAGTTGTTAAATTTAGGTGGAAGTATTTATTGGCAACAATATTATCATTGCTAACTTCCTCTCATATGTTGTGTATAAATATTTATAATTTTTGACAAATTTGATTTCAAAATGTTCATACTAATATCTTTGTCAATGATCTAGCAAATCAGCAATATTTAAGTAATGTAACAATAAAAAAATAAGGAAATTTTTAAAATTTGTATTTTTTTTAAATTAAAATTTATTTACAAGGGATCTAAACACATCAGTCGCCCAGATTGGCTATCATGTATCATCTGCAATCTCCTATATTGATTGTTTAAAAAGGTATTGCATAACCATATGATTTTTATTCTTTTTTTTTACTTAAATTTTGTAATTTGTTTCACGCGATTTACCACTACATCATTCATAGCTGCACATAATGCAGTAGTGCGGTTTGTAATCTGTTTTATCCAAGCTTCCCATAATAATTAAAAAAAGTAATTCTACAGTTCAATATAGTCAGTATAATATAATGTAACAAATATGTTACGACAGAGGCTAAGTGGCATTTTCTTCTATTAAATAGTTCTGCTTGGGGTTTAACCACTTATTGAAAGACAACCTTTCTTCAGGACGTTTCGCCTTTATTAATGAAAAGGCTTTATCAACTGTACATAAAACGAGTGAAAAAAATTCAGAAAAAAATTATACAAACCAAATATTTCCCAAGCAGAACTATTTAATACAATGTAACAAAATTAAAATTTTAGTAATATTCACAATCAGTCAATCACGAAATCGTAACTAAAACTTTTATATATTATAATCAAATCTGAACCGGATTATTTTATTTAAAAAAACTAGAATCTTGACACCTCCTTCTCCAAAAAAATCTAATCCAACACCACCACTCTCTAATCTGCTTTCACGACTGAGATACGCGAAAACCATCACATTACGCAATATTATAATCCCAGAGTGAAAAATTGCATTTTGTTCTGCAGACTCCATACAAAAAGACAAAATAATAAAACGATCTAAAGAACAACATCGTTCTGCATATAAAAGCAGGGAGAAATTGCTCTAGAGGAGTGAAAGGGATTTTTAAATAAGTGGTCACTTTAGTATTATACTATAGACAGGGTTTCCGTAATCGTAGAAATCAGATGGTGAATGTGAAAATATGATTACTTTCGAGGGGTGTAACAAGTTGGAAGGTCGTTCAAGGTTTTCACGAAGGAATGGGGTTGTAATGTCAGAATGTTGTTTACTATATATGTTTACGCTATTTACAGAGTTGTATTTACGATCAGTTTAGCTCAGTTTAGTTTTTTTTTCCAGACTGCTGATGAGATGTTCTATCTCGAGAGACGTCAAGGACAAGGAGTAAATCCTGGAGCTATAACTATATTTTACTCGTGTAAATGATCCTACTATGATGTATAAATTTCCATGCAAACAGCAGATGGATGCATAAATATTATTATAGTCTACTTTGGTACCTTCTGAGATCCAAGTACTATCGCAATCGTAAATGAAATATAAAAAAATACTGTACAGAATGGTAACGAAAATATAAGTAACGAATACCATCAAGCATAACAGTCGAATTTCATTTCTTTTCCGAAGTATTTCGTAAAGATGGAATAAAGAAAACTTGTGGAGATAATTGAAATGATTGCAGTTTCGTGACTCTCCCACAGTAAAATGTAAATAACTGATATTATAAGGTATTAAAGTCTATTGTTTCCAAAATGGTTGTCAAATTTCGATGATTTATACATTCGGAAATTAAAAATATAATATCATACATTCGCAAATTCCTCTTATATCACTTTTTTCTCTCTTTAATCTCAAGTTAAAATAAAAAAAATCCTAAATTACAATCCAGACTTTATTCATAATGTTCACCAATACGTCATCAAAATTATTTTTCATCATACAAACTAGTAATTTTGAATAAATAATC
>JAQIWE010004251.1:0-10965 GCA_034698565.1 Campodea plusiochaeta | reverse complement strand
GTGCGAAAAAAAGCCATGCCGATAAAGGAGAGTAGAAAATTGTTTGTATGGCAAAATGGGACCCCATGCGGAAAAAATTTACTGGTTTAAGCAGGTCGACTTGTGCTACCTTGTGAAAAATCTTTCGACTATATAAACAGAAATATCTCTTGATCTGTTGGGTCTAAAAATGTCAAACTTTTTGCAAAAATTCTTTAATAAAGTACGGTACAAGAAAAATCACAGAAAACGGGAAATTCATTTTCTGCAAGTAACCCTTTAAACAAACAAAACTTAATCCGGTCCTTCTGACATTCACCAAATTCCACAGGCAATGTAAGAAAAACTCCAGCAATAATAAAATTATTATGTAGTGGTGTCAGATTCAGACCACTCTAAATACTATGTGCTCCAGGCACAAAACATAATGATGGTGCTAAGCTAAATTTTATGCTATCAACAATTCAACTTTTTTTTTATTATTTTACGATAGTGTGAGAATATATTGAAGCTTGTTTTGTTTTATTATGTGTGTAAATTGTTATGTACTTACTTGAAAATAATCGTTCGAAGAATGCAAATTATATACTGTTGTTTACGAGTTCTTGTTTATTGTTCACTGCTTATCGTTATCATAAAAGATGGGAAGATTGCATTACGATTTTAATTATTGACAAATAATATTCTTTTGTTTATAATATTTGGACTAAGAAAGAAATCATCCAACATATTAATTATAGTTTTATGCAGTGTTTTTTGTTAGCAATTCAAAACAGGGCATGTTTTTAATAATAATAAAGACAGTTTATTTCATAGATACAGCAGTACCGAACACTCACAATTTAGACACAACACATACGGTTAAAGTAAGCAAGTATACTGATCTGTCCATCGAAATAAAAGAACAGTGGAATATGAATCAAGTTATAACAGTCCCCATTATAATTTCAGATGTAGGAGTCATTCCAAAGTCGCTACACAAGTCTCTTGAGATTCTGGATCTAAACAAAAATACATATTTAGAACTCCAAAAAGCAGCTATCATAAACACCTGTAACATAGTCAGAAAATTCTTAAATAAAATATTATAATATCTTAGATCACTGAAATCAGCTCAGTCTTGACAAAAGTCCGACCTGCTGATAAGTACCGAGTGAAAACTCGAGAGTAAAAGAGAGTAAAACATAATAATAATATATTCCTTCAAACTTTGAAGAAATGGAGATGTACAACATTATTTAATAGTTTGACAACGTAATTCTGAAAAAAAAAGCTAGAAAAAAGGAAAAGAAAAAGACTGTATGCAAGTCTTCTTCATAACCTCGAACTTGGTGCTTGGCCTGCTGTAGTGGCCTCCGCCTACGAGCATCCATTGATGATTTTTCTCACACCCTCCATTCATAAAAATGTTCCGGATATTCAAAAGTGAATTTCATTCTTAAAGCAATTAACATTTTTTATTACTAATCTGTGAGAATGAAAGGATATAGAATCGCCTGTAGAGATATTTTAATGTGCAGGTATATATTATTATTGATGTTGAATGGTTGTAGGTAGGCTTTGACAATAGAAGAGGAAGAGTAGAGAAAAATGTGGAATTTTTGTGTTGTGGGGTCTTGGAACTTGAGAATTTTTGTGATGATGGAAATTCAATAATTTTACACCGCTGATTGACAAATATTTTTCCAGGCGACACATCTGTTACTGTCAGTTATGTGGAGGATCCAGCAGAGAGTGATTTATAAATGTCATGATTGTAACTAACTTTTCGAGGGTTTATACTATGTCAACATATATAATATAGGAAAATATTTTGAAAATTTAGGTGAAAATGAACAGTATGATATTTTCACTTTAGTCACATACAAAAATTGAGATGTGTTTCTATTTCTAGTTCATCATAGTACTCAATTTTCCTATATGCCTTATACAAAATCTTAAGGACCTATTCTCGTTAGCATAGTTTGACAGTTTTAGCTCCATAACAAAAGGGTGGACAATAGAGTCACCGCTGTTTACCATTGTAAACAAAACTTTCTCTTGTCAAAATCGGCAATTTTCTAAAGTGGAATAGGTCCTTAGTATTTTGTATAGGGTATAGTTATCTTACGGTCAAAGAGTGATCAATTAACTCTTGTAATCAAAACTGCCAGGGATCAAGAAATAAAAATAAAATCTGAAAAACAGGAATAGAATCATTATATATCAAAACAAAAACAATGGAACAAACTCTCCACCATCTATCCATATAGTTACAAATGATCCATCATTCTGAAGATGATTATATTTTGATCACGTGACTTCCGATTCATGAACTCGTTCAAGGTCTCCTTGCGGCAAGAAATCAAACCACACTCTCACGTGCTATTATTTCACTTCAAATCAAAGGGACAATTTGACGCCATTATACCCAAAATTACATTTTTTATTCTTCGGAAATTGGTTTTTAGGTCTCTCACGGGTTACGTGATTTACGGGTAGGGTGGCTAGTAGACGCAGATATTACGTGTATCGACCAGTACAGTACAGCTGGGTGAGGACAACTTCAGTCAACTTTCTGATTATATTTCAACTTGAATTTGGATTGCATTTGCTTAAATATTTACAAAATATGACTAAAAGATTCAGCTCAATATTAAAAACAAATACGAACGAGACAGAGCCAATTGATCAATGTCTCCAAATTCGGCATACTATTACTATTTAGACTCGATCTTCCATGGCTCGGTCAGTGGTGGAGCCAGAGGGGTGGACAGGAGCAGCACCTCCCCCCTCCCGTCGGAGGTACTTGGTTCCCTGTCGGACGAGAATTCCATTTCGTAGGAAAGTTTCATGCAAAGTCATAAAACATAATATTATGGACACACTTGCATTGTGAACGTTACTGCCTTAGCCTTCTATTGAAATTCCCCCCCTGACATATCTGTTGCTTTATTTTCAAAACCATTCATACAATTTTTTGAATTCAGGTAATCTAGGAAAATATTTGAATGTGGATCTCTTCGTGTTTTTGGAATAGCCGCTGGTAATTTAAAAAAAAAAACGGTTGTTGTTACCATTGAATTTGAAATATGTTCCAATTCTGCATTTTCATTTCTTCATTTACATGCGTTGGAAATAATAAAGTGTAATGTAAATGCTTAACTGTTTCTACAAGTTGTTATTTCAAACAAGAAGTCAAGAACGGTACCTAAACTTTTAAATATACTTAAAGGATTACCTGCAGATAATGAATTTCCGGTTTTCTGTGATTTTCTTGTACCTTATGTTATTAAAGAATTTTTCCAAAAAGTTTGACGGTTTCTGACCCAACGGATCAAGAGATATTTCTGTTCATATAGTCGAGAGATATTCCACAATCGACCTTCTTAATTTCGCTGCCTTGAGAAAATATACAAATTATTCGCTGAAAAACACATCTATTAGGTAGTAGCAAAACTGACTTAAAAATAATGCAAATTAATCATTTTATTCATATATCAGCAGTTGTCTTGTTTTGTGCCACGTTTGATCCGCTACCTTACAGCTTATTTTCTAGCATTTTCTAAGGTGAATATCTCCACAATCGGTGAACCGGTAAGGGTGAACCGGGGGGTTTATTTATATCAAGAAGACCAATATTATGTTATAATATCAGAAAAGTTAATTTAGCTGCAGGTAACCCTTTAAGGAGAAAACCTTTAAAATACGTACTCTATATACATGTATACAGTAAGCTTAGATTCAAACAAACCAATAAACAAATTTTGAAGTTTATAAGACATTATAATTTATGCAAAGTTCGTAATAGATATTTATTATCTCTTCTATTGAAACTCAGAAGAAGTCAATTAATAACGGTATTCCAAAGCAAAGAAATTCACACGTAAACGTCTAGTTGTAAATAAAGGTTATATAAACCTGTATTTTTTACAGCGGGAAGCCATCTTTTCCAACTCACAGATCCCGTTTTACTTTCTTTGTCCTCTATTGTACTGTATTCGCTTTCCAAGAGACCGCTAAGCTGTGTTGGAGAAGATGGCTTCCCGCAGGAAAAAAATACCCCTTTAAGAAAACTTTGAAAGTATTCGTATTATTATATTAATTTTTTCTGTTATTTCAATATCTTTCTCTGTATTACACTTGACCTTTTTAAGTTATTTCAATAACTTATTTTCTCGTTTCACCTTCTGTAGATTCTATTACTTTCTTCCATAACAAAATCGCACTTAACTTATTCCGCAAGCAATTCGATTCCAGTATGATAAATTCCAATAAAATGCAAAACGTGGGTTATGAAGGGTAAAGAGCAATGTTTCAATATCACTACAGATGTTACCAAAATCTCACTAATATTATTTTGCACTTGGAAAATCAGATTCTAATGTATGTTGTCAATACAAGTAGAATATTTGTCAGAAAAAATGTATTTCCAACAACGAAAACTGTCCTGAGATTTTTTTTTCTCCAACTCTAGATTTGCAATTCAGTTTTATCTTTTCCCCCTTAACATCTGTACATTTACATGAGACATAAAAGAGCGGAAACTTTTTCACCAAACTGTAAGATATTCACAGTGACTTGCAAAAAAACTGCCGTTCCGTATTTTTCATGCACACATATATCATCCATAATTCATAAAAAACGACTTTTTTCCTAGATGTACAGTATACAAAATATCTTTTTCGATTTAGGAGCATTCACAAAAACCGAATATTCGATGTGAACTCTTTGATAAGTGTAGTCGTATGTGTATATTGCTATTTGAAGATCAAAGCTTGGTCGTTATTGGTGCATATGTTGTGGAGTAAAGGGATCCGAGTTATTAGAAAAATTACGCATAATTAGCTTTGAAGTGAGATTCTAATTACGTGATGAGAAATCTGATAGTTCCTTTGGTTTGGGAAAAGTTTTACGTCATTTTCGTGACTGACCCGGATTAGTATTTTATGCATCCCTGATGATTTGGTAGAGTTGTCAGAAACTGTTGTAGTTATGTCGTGACAAAAATTGACTGACACTAGTCTTTTTTTTTGGATGACGTGTAAGTTCAGTTAGTAACCAAAATATGGATACCAATGTGAAACTATTATCTTCCTAAATTTATTGCTGTGTTCGAGGTTGGAAATGAAAAGACAGATAGACTCGTGTATTCATTCCCCATTCGAGGATTTGTTACTAATTTAAATTACTTCGCGTAAGTACAAACGTATTAATTTGGCAAATTGATTAAAATTTTTACTGGTTCTAATGGTACTGTAGTAGATTCTATTGCTTTATAGCCTGATTGAATGGATTTCTATGTTTTATTTAATTTACACATAGGGATTAATAAAAGATCACTCTTAGAACCTCTAGTTTTTATATTATATGGTGGCTTCAAAATGGAATAGTGTCGACATTATTAAACACGGCAGGATTTGGAATACGAATATAATGTTCGGTTCCTTTCCAAACTGTTTAAAAATACTGCTTTCTTCATACAGAACAGTGAAACTGGTTATTGTGACGTCATGGTATTGAAGATAATTATAAATATATTGTGTTATCATAATATATCTATTTTGTATTGTATGGTATTTGATTCGGATTTCCTGAAGAAAAAAATGAATCTCAAATGTTAGTGAAACATGTGAGCTAATTATAATTATAGAAAAAGCAACAACTTATTTCAAGGTAGTATATATGAGTTTAATTTTTATAACAAACTGCAATAAAGGTCAGTATAAAAAGTAATAATAATGTATATAATAATGAGAAAACATCAATTACTTCACACAACTTGTTATGAAGACAAAATATCTATACTAGATCAATTAACGCTTTTTATTGCTTGTATTGCATCTTGATTCCATGATAGTGGTATGCTAATTAAAGAAACTTTGAGAGATAAATATTAATTTTAGCCTTCATCGTCCTCCTAATGGAATACTTTTAAAAACTTCATTACATGTTCTTCATTAAGAGCTATTGCACAATCATTGTCATAGTTTCAAAATACAAGTTATTAAGTAAGATATACTGTAAAACTAAATATTAAAAGAACTTTGAAATATACCAAATGGATTATTTGTCACCCACATTATTGGTCATAAGCAACACGAATTACTTTCCCTCGTGTGATTTCAAGAAGTGACCTCTCCTATATGACAACATGTTTCAGACCTTCATCAGTTCACGTGTATTTTATCTCCGAAATCTCTATGCTCTAAATACAGTACTATTGACGTAAGGAAAGTTAGTTAAAGGGGATATGTGGAAGAACATTTTCAGGTTGAGGTTTCACTTCAAGCTTGTAAAAAGAGATGAAAGAAGGTTTCGGTATCGTTAACAACAGAAGTAGAGTAAGTTAATATGCTTTGAAATACACAGAGTTGTAAACAGTATTTTTTTTCACTTGTGCTCATATACAGTATAAATACTTTCTACTTGATTTGCCAAATCTCTGCTTTAATATTAAAGATGAATCTCTAAGAACGTGTACAGAGAGACGTAGCCTAAATAATGCGTATAAAACTATCAATAATTGTCTGTGTATAAAATTTTAAATTGCATTACAATAATTAAGTTCTGCTAAAGAGAGAATTTACATTAAAACGGTTACTGATGTGCACTAATAATTATTGTTAATATCACCAATTCGATATATTTTTAAAGTAATCCATTTTAACAAGATCAAAAATCTAAAATGCAAAACTGTCAAAGGAGAGAAGTCTTCATCTTTCTCAGCAGCAAAATCATCTTTCCCTTTCTATTACAACCAATAACATCCAACAAGGAAATTAGAAGAGTTTAAACCTTTAAAATATAAATGAATATCCATTAAGAAAGTCATTCCCATTTGTGTTCTTTATTAAGAGACCCTCACTCTAAACTTGTATGGAAACTTTCAGATATTATGTAAGAAACCTCAAATATTCTGCAAAGAAAATAATAGGGAAAAGTTTCTGGAGGAAACCTTGAACTACCTTTAATGCTCTCGTGTTGCGAAATTTATTCAGACTTTGTTATATATATTCAGCAATGCTTCTCGTATTTCAATGTTACACGAGTTGTTTTGATAGCATTACCATTTGCAGAATATTTCTCCATGAATTTCTCATTGATATTATTAAAATAGGTTTGAAACTCTGTGTTTTCTATGCCGTAACCTCTGCTTAACAGCTGGTTCTGAAGAGACTATATCAATATACCATTTACTAAATCGTGTTTATTTAGCACAAGTCAATTGGTTTCCCAAATGTTTCATTGCTGTTGCGCTATTTTCTCCATTACTGTGAAGCAATGACATCATCCTGTTAAATAAGACATAACGTCGTTGCATTCGCAAAAGGTGCTATGTAGTAAAAAGTACTTTTTTCAGGAAACACAAAAACGTGTAAAAAACTGATTTGTAAATTATCTGCTTCATACAGTTTCTCGCTTTCTTTTTCAAAATTTCATAAATATATTGAGGATTATTTATGTTTCGGCTGTATTAAGCTACATTTAGGGACTTTTTATATTTTTAATATTTTTGTCCAGAATATTGTCCTCCATAGCACTTTTTGCAGCCAGTGTGAGTGTCATTGCACTTTTTGCATATTTATGCAAACAATTTATCATGAAGTGTATTGCAAAAGGTGCTATGTAATTAAAGACACCATTGTAAACTAATGGAAAATACATAGTACTATTTGCGAGCCATACGACTAGTACATATCATCTTTTGCAACCACTGTATCTTAAAAACTAAAAGAGATAGATGAACACAGAAGTGCTCATTGGAAAGCTCGTGTCGAAATTACCCAAACAGATTCAAAAAGTGAAAAATGAAAAAATGACACAATCATAGCACCTTTTGCGAATGCAACGACGATTAGTAATATAATTATACGTACAAGTATACTGTATAAGGCATTCAAAAATAGAATCTGAGTATTGCTACAGTACCTAAAAATCTTTCAGCATAATGTCTAGTATAATTGTATGTAATTCAGGTTAAGGTATCAGTAATTTTTATGACCTCAAGTTAATGACAATCACATTTAGATATTTTAATATCTAAATGTGATTGTCATTAACTTGAGGTCATAAAAAAATAAAATATTACAGGTATTATTTATATTATAGATAGCTTCACTTTTGTGTGATTTATTGTTTTTCGTAATATAGAATATTTGTATTCCCATATTCATTCCATTAACTTATAATGTACTGTTATTGCCTATCTAATGTAATAGGAATATATTATGTTATTATTATTCCACATGACTGAATCAGAATAATAATCAATGAAACGCAAGATAATATACTTTACAGTAAACTTTTTTTACTGTACACTACAGTAAGTAACATAATAGACTACTTACTGTATAGTAATAAAATCCATTGATAGTTGGGTACATAAAAATTACTATTGTTATTATTTAAACAACTAATACAATTTATAAAATTGAAAATTTTATAGTATAATGATGCAATATGCAAATTACATTTTTGTCAGAATCCCTCATTCACAACCTATAGCTGCCAATTCAAATAGTCAAATATACAAGAGATCAGCGCCCACTCAGTCAAACTGGAGTCAAACACATCACCGATACTTCAAGTTTTTATAAGTTCTACTAACTAGCCATGCCCATGGGATTAAATAGTGAGGAATACCAAGAGATGATCGACATCAGCTCCGGTAAGTTAAAAAAAATATAATAAATATAAGATACAGTGCTAATACAGAATTTTTTTTCTCAAGGATGACGCAACATCTATAGTTTCCGAAAATTTGATACCATATTACCGTCCAGCAGAACCAAGCGTTCCTAACCGAACTAACGTCATAGTAAAAATGAGACATCATCTGGACTTTTTAAACTTTCGTGATTACGGACTCTTACCATGTTTTCCGGCTATTATAATCGATGCCGACCAAAATCCAAATTCTGCTACTTACGGCGAATACAATAAATACACTTTCTTATTTGAAACCGGCGACGATCGGGTACAATATACCAATTATAGTTTAACTGTACCTACAAATTATCTTCAATATCTTAAAACTACATTTTCAACAATCGAAAAGTCACTAGAAAACAACACGCAACAGCAACAACAACTTTTCCAAGCTATGCAGCAAACCGAAGCCATGAGAAGATTGTTAATTGATACACAGCAACAATTGATAGGGAATGGAACTGTATTGCTGACACAAATGTATCGAGATTAGAACAATAAATATAACATTATTTTTCTATAATAGTCTTTAATATAATTTTTTATATATATATACTAAAGTAATAAATCGTATATATCCTCTGGCCACAAGGTAAAATAAATTCCGATTTATCAGCTGTCTCGTCTGGGGAAATAACAGAAGTCCAACGTCGATCGTATTTAGATTTAAGTAGCACTGCACCACTAATAATTTTTTTTTTTGTGAAACTAATACTTCACAAATAACTAAAACCATGTTGTCATAACTATGTAAATATTGAACTGTTATGGTATAATATTATATGTCATTAGAAAAACCTTGAGTTAAATAGTAAAACTCAAAACGACCTTCAAGATCATCAATCATTCAATATATAAAACAACTTTGAAATTTTATATATAGTAATTTTAAGAAATCAAAATTTTGTAAAATTAAAGTAAATCTTTAATTATTCCGCTCGATCTTAAATTAATTGGTGCGATTGTTAATAAGTCTGATTAATTTTTTCTAAATTTTTATCCAGTGGACTGATTGATGAAATAGAACATTAACTTCAAAACTTAACTTATTAGTTATAATTAAAGATAAGAAGAACTATTTCACAATACTGTACAACTCAGTTGTTTTTTATACATCATGATAGTATTCTTTACAGGAATTCTTAAACTCTTATAATATTATTATGACTTAAAAGAAAAAAGCATACTCATTGTTACTTGTGTCATTCTTTTAAAACCTTTTTATAACTTTAACATTGTTTGTGTACTGCTGTTCTTACATCGTATCTTATTACTCTTTGATCTCATATTACCAACATGTTCATTGTATATACATATCATATAGTGGTATAATTTTAATAGTATTATTTGTGATTTTAAGATGTGGTTATTTAATATTTAACTTCACAATCATTTACGCTTATAAAGTTAGTTCTTCACTACTCTTTCATTTTCGAGTTTTTTGTTTGTTTCTGAAATGGCCAATGCATGTAATGCTATCTTAGCGCCTCCTCTAGTGCATCCGCTTAACTTTGTGCGTAGCGCCTACGTTTCGAGTAAGTATTCGTGATTAATTATCTAATTCTGTTATTTATATTTACATCTGTTTTTTTTCTTTGCTACCGGTCTATATGACATGCTTTCCAGAAATCAAGTCCAGAAATCACTTTCACGTCGTCACTATTTTACTCAAGTGGGTTCGTAGCCCAGCATCAATTTTCGCTTCCTCGTTGGGAAACCTTCTATTTGGCTGTGAAATATGCCACCTTAGAACCCATGGTCTGGACCGTCTCCCTTCGGCAGTGTAACTATTCCTTACAGTTCTCTATAAACGAAAACGAATTCACCATGGTATTATTTCCACAAGGTCATGCGGCTACCCTCAATGCTGCGTTGCGGCGGTTCGTCATGCCGCGGCAGGTTGTACGGGATTTTATCGGTGGACCTATTTATGATGAGCTATTTCCAGTCGCCCTAGACATTGTGCCTACCTTCGTTGACCTTTTGGCCACCCCAGATAATGCCTTTAATTTGTGAAATTTTTAATGCAAAACGGATTTCCTACAGACTTAAAAAAAAAGAACTCTATTTTAATTATACTCAATTCTGTCTTTTTTTCTCAATTAACTTTTACTTTTCGATTTGATTTTAAACTAATTTTGGTCAATTACAATCTTACTACATTTTACTTAATAATGATAATAATGTGTTTATTTTCATGCATGTAGACAAATTGACCCGTTATACATTATTTACAAGCACTTTGTATAAATCCATTGAGTTCTGAATGAACGATGATTATGATAACAAATAACA